>JBAMHZ010323036.1:0-21421 GCA_037177395.1 Alpinia galanga
CGTCCACTCCTCCGCCGACCGCCGCCACTTACCGCAGCGCCAAGAGGAGAAAAGGCATTCCCCACAGAGCCCCATTTGGAAGCCTAATACTGGAATTTTAGGCCATCGTCATTTAGTATACCCCCAATAGGAGCGGTCAAATAACGCCACTCTCAATAAAGTCATAGCAGATGGAAGAACCCTGTAATCTTAGTTCATAAATGTTGTAGCCATAATCATCTGTATTGTAAATGTTTGACGTTATACGCAAGAAGAATTAGGTGGGAGTTTTGTGATAGATAGATAGACAGACAAGGTTGTAGACTATAATAATAACTCATTGTATATACTTTTGGAAGAAGAGCTTGTTTGGTGCATCAAGTATAAGCCATGAAAGTTGCAGCGACAAAATGCTGCTCGTTTTAGTTTTACCAGACTCAGCTCGTTCATATTGGTCAGTTTTGTCTTGTGATTCATGAGGCGATATCGAGTTGGAAGAATGAAGTGGGGACTCTGGACCTCAGTTTCCATCTTGGTGGGCGGACTGCCGAGCCGCTGAGGCGGTGGCAGTCCTTGTCGCCTGCCCGTCCTCACCGTGGTGGTGGCGGTGTTGGTGTGGCCAGTGGTGGTCCTCTGTCTTATAGGAAACCCAATCTCCACCGAGGCTGCTCCTCCTGTAAAGATTTTTATACAAGATTTCTATATCGCAGTTTTTTTTTTTTTTTTTTGCACATTAAAAATCCACACGGGAAAGAACTCTGCTCTTCATAGCCTATCGCAATCCATTTTGCACCATCCTCTACGATTATTATTAACTTTTCTACAGAGAGAGAGAGAGAGAGAGGGACTAGTGGAGCAAGTGTTGCGTTTTCTTTCAGTTGAGGGCACTAAGTGATCTCTTCTTTGTCTAGTGGCGGTGGTGGACCGGTGGTTGCGATGGTGGTGGTGGTGGGCAAGGAACACAAGCTGAAGTACAGTGCTTGGGAGAGAGAGCAAGTTGCAGCATCTTTGTGACTTTTATTTGCACATCCACATCGACTAGGAACCTCATCGATCCCGGCTTCCATCTTCATCAGTAAGTGGCTCTTTCGTTCTGATGCGGACGTCGCGTGTCCTGTCCAGTTTCATGGTGCAGGGCTCTGTGCACGCACAGCGGGGCCTTCAACTTCTAGGATTGCTCACCATTCCTGGGGAGGTGCACTCGATTCTTCATTAAATGCCTGTGATGTTTGAAACGGAAGGAAAAGGAACCAAACTTTTCGGAAAGCAAGCTCTCTTTCTTTGTTTTCTCTTTTTTTTTTTTTTATAACAAAAAACAAAAAACAAAATTGCTCGTTCATGATTCTAATAACGATCTTGTTTAGTCAACCTCGCGACGCGAATAAAGAAAATTGAGTAAGTTCCCATGGAGAGAGTGAAGGTCCAAAGAAGAATGAATGGGCATCCCCTCGACGTGTATGATCATTTAAGTTGAAATCAAGCCTGTGTATAAAAAAATGTCACCCGATCGTGGGCTATCTAATCCATATGAACAATTAAATAAATAAATAAATCAATCAATCAAGATTCATATTCTGAAAATTTAAATTTATCCGATAAATAAATTAAGAGAAAAATTATCTGATATACAAACATTGTGTTGGATCTAGATTCGATACGGATGAGATATGATCGGCCATATTAAATGTTATAAGCATATTGAATACAATGTACCATACAAGAGGTCAATTATTTTAGAGGAGTGAACTTGTTTCTCTATTTTTTTTTTTTACAGAGCTATTTTATGTATATATAATTTTTTTTACCACTGTGTTTTCCAATTTCTTTCTTCTATAAATAAGGTGATTAATAAAACGATTTAATTATAAGTATTATTTTGGATGGCAGATATATTTTTTTTTTAAATATTGGCAAAATTAAAAAGTCTTGACTCTAGGGGCAGAGAGCACGAGGTGTTGGGTAAAGGAACAAAGTAAACTCCATTCCAGTGCCCTACTTTTCAAAAACATGGAACATTCTTTTGTTTGAGACCTACCCACCCTCCCATCGACTAGATGATATCAAAGCCCATCTTAGTGGAAAGAATTCGATTCCATTTGAATATTTTTTTTTTCTACTTTGTCTAATTCTTCTGAGACAAGTGTGAATCACACATTCCAAAAGACTTAAAAGTCTACAATAAAAAAATCTTTTGTCGATTTTTTTCTTTCAAAAACAAAAACAAAAAAAAACAAAAAACATAATAGATCAGTTACATTTATGAAATACTTGATGAAAGTATTAGATCCACGAGGTCACCACTTTGATTGTAGAAGTGAAAAAAATATGTAAAATAAATAAATTCTAAACAGATAGCTAAAATAACAGTGACAGTAGTGAAATATAAAAAATATTTCCAGTAAGAGTGGGAAAGCAGTAATTTCTAGTGCATGGAAATACAACAAAATTATAAGCAATTAATTGCCTTTTTTTTTCTAAAAAAAAAAAAAAGAAGAAGAAAAAAAGTTGATGCCAATAACTATCGTGTACAGAGTACATACAATTAAAAGTCTTCATAAAAGGAGCAGCTATATCAAAAACACAGCAGAAACACTGCGACTCCAATTAAACCAAAAAATTTATAAAAAAAAACAACAACAACAACTTAAATTTCACAAGCAAAACGCAAAATAATTTAGAATGATACATTATGACTGCAAAAATATATAAGAAGAAAGCTGAAATTTTTAAGTCCCTTGGTGCAATATTAATCTCACTGGTCCTTTGTCAGCCACGGCCAAGATTAAGCTTATGAGTGAGATCAATGGGCAGGATCGCCAAGTGTGCAAGATGCATTCTAACATTTTCAGGAAACAGAAGTATTATGTGAAAGATCTCCCAAAGACCACTGCGAATTTCCTTGTTCTGTCCTAATACTGATGTATCCATTAGTTCCATACTGCCCTGGTGTTGACCTATTTAACTTGTTAAAAAGGACAAGGTAATAGCTACCGAAGGCTACATAAATTAAGATTCAAAGCCAATGACAAACATCTCAACAACAACACCGAACAAAGTCCATTAACCTATCAATAGAACTGGCTGTTATGTCTTCCAATGTCTGCCAGAAATCCTCTCTTATGGGATGCCAAAGTTATAGTGAATATACTCAAGGTGCTACCTTAAATTCAACTCCTAATAACTAGAGAGAAGCAGCAACATCAAGTTAGTTCGGCATCAGTTTAATGTCAGTCATGAGTGAAATAGTTTGCCGAGTGGGACCAGCTGAGGGATGGATATGTGGCTTGAAGATGCTGCTGAGCAGAGTTGTTACAGGCACTGCCACCAGTCTCGTTTGTGGGGCTACCAGGGTCATCCGGAGAATCACTCGATGTTCCACCTTCAGATGGGGGACTGGCAACTAGAGGTGCTCCGAAGCCTAAAATCTGTGGTGGCGGCGGTGAAGGTTCCTTCCTTACTGGCTCTGGCTTTGGTTTCTTCCCTCCTGCAATGAAGCTTCCCACCACAACCTGGATCAAAATAGAATGAAACTAAGAACATAATTTACACGTGGCATTTCTAGGACAAATTTGGATCTAATTTCCTAGTCTTTAACCTGGAACTCTATGTAAGAAGACAATATCACCAGAAATATTCAGATATGTAAATCACTTTTAATTGTTGTGGTTGTTGCTTCAATGGGGCAAAATATTTAAAGTTTATGTTTTACCTGCACAGGTGTAGCTGCCACAAGCATTCCAGTAACCCCACCACCAAGAATGCGGCCATCAGATCCAGCTAGTGCAACTGTCAACCCACCGCTTCTAGTACGAGTACCACCTTCTTCTGTGAGCAGGAAAGAACCTGACAGAGAGATGATCTCATAGCGGCCCTGCCCAACAGGTGACACAGGAGATGGCAATGAGTAATGGATACTGAGACACGGCTTTTTAAGATTAATTCAGTTTGGACAAATTTAACATGATTAAGAAATAATGATGTGAATATGTGTGTGTTTTGGTCAGGTGTATGTGTGTTCTGAACGCTGTTAATTTCAAAACCACAGTTACTGAATTCCAATCTTAGGTGAGACAACTAAAGACATTGTAGTCTGAAAATAATTTGACATAAGATTTATTTTAGTCACAACAAAATGATTCAAGAATGATAGTATCAAACCCTAACATTATATTTGCTTGGAAGGAATTAGGAGGAAATCTAAGGAAATGCATTGAACTTAAAGGAAAACGAAAAAGGAATTCAACTTCAGTAGTTGTAGAAGTTTAATTGGCATTCTCTTTTTCATGAATGGACAGGGCTTGGTTGTAATCTATTGCACATAACAACTTATGCTTGGAACACTTTAAATTGTGCAACACAACACCATCCACCTGACCAGATTAATTGAAGAAGCATAACTTGTGACCTGACCAGTTTAATTCAAGTCATCATTTTGACTCATTTAATGAAAGTGCTCACATTAATCAAGTCATGGGTCAAATAAGACAAGACACAGTAACAAACTTCTGACCTGAATGGACACTTATACATATGAGTGACTTTATTGGACATGCATATGGCTCATGAGAAGTATGAGTGAGAACTTATTGCCCAGCACTTGCCTTTTACAGCGCCAAATAAAACTGGGTCTACCTCTTAAAGAGAAAAATAGTCTACGTCTAGACAAGTATAAAAATAGTCTATCGCAGCATGAGTAACTCAAAGAAACAACTCTCATTCTAATAATCAGATAGGCAAAAAAAAAAAAACTTGCCAGCAGCAACAGTCTAACGCAAACATTACATCCTTCTCTCCCTCATTTATTTATCTTCCATTGTTCTTCCTATGCAGTGTCATTAAGAGGGGCCTGTTGGTGAGAAGTCAAACCTATAATGCCTTTGAAAGCAAATATAACACAATTTAGCATCCAAGCAAGGAAGGTGTTAATGCATATACGACTGTTTGAAAGGTCCAAGGAACACCAAAATTTAACATGAAAGGTTGAATACTTTTAATCTTCCTGTGTTGGCTTGTTCTTGCACCTTTTTGAGGATACACAATATCATGGAAGAAAGTTATACCTATCACCACAGTATAAAAGACAAAAGATTTAAGTGCTTGAAGTCAGAAAGCCATAGAAGACGTAAAAAGATCAGAAGAAATGAGTTAATTAAGGTAGACTACAGTTCTCATACTGCAAAACTACAATAGTAAAACCACATAAGCTGCAGGAGTTACTACAGATAGACAGTGCAGCACAATTTGCAGGAGGTAATAAATCTACTATTTTCATTCATTTTTCTCTCTTCCAGCAGGTCCAGCACATCCATTCATTAGCAAATGAATACTGATAATATCTCTCTCTTGAATAACTTGATATTATGTGTACTGTTTATGTCTCACTTTCTGTGATGAATTCTTGTTTGCACAAGGTGTTTAAAACATTGATTCTATATCATTCTCCCTCTCCTTAATTCCTTGTTCTTCTTCTCACTCTCTCTAACATCTCCAGAACAAGAATGCCAACTTCTTCAATACAAAACAAGATATGGAGGCAGTTAGCTCTATGGACTCATAAGATAAAGAGATTGGACACCAGTTGCATAAAACTTTGATTAACTTTAGTTAGCCACATTAATACTTTAATGATTTGTTCCAATCATGGAATTCACTAGCCTAACATATCAGGATCTCTAGAAACAAATCCATATATATAACTTTGTCCTTCTTTAAGCATTCAGAAATGACTAGCAACTCAAGTATTTTTAGAATTTATATATAACAGAATTCAAGAGAATTATATTTAAGCCAAGCAATCAATTGTTTTGGTTTTGAGTCAAACCTCAAAAGTTACTGTTCCACCAGATATTGCTGGCTGCCGAAGTGTTACATCAGAAATGTCACCATTTGCTGACAGAATACAGACACTTCGAGGTCCTTGCTGTGAAAATGCCATGATTTTTGAAGCAATGTCCTGCCAATCCAAAAAAATAATCTTAATTGAAAAATAATTTTCCTCTATAATAGTTTCATAAATTCTTCTACTTAAAGCAATTGAATGGATATCAAAGTTTTGAAGCATCAAATACTCTGGAATCTAGATGCCACAACTATACCTAAACTTTCAGACCAAGCATTAAGAATGGTAGCAAACCAATATGTGATGCATGCCCTTGGTAAATACATTACACAAAACACAAACTTAAATGCTCTAAAGAATACGAAATTCTAGTAAAAGAACTAGCTTAGGAATGGTATCAGACACTATACACAGTACCCCACCATATGCTAATTTATGAGTGTGAACTTGCTGTAATTTAGGAACAATTTACTTGCTGGGAGAGAAGGAGAGGAGAGGAAAGTGTGATTCACAATTATCGTTGCTGGATTCACCCTTCCATGTCACTGTTGTTCGGCCTCCCCCCTCTCCCCTTTGCCACCTTTGCATGTGCTCACATCACACCTCCCTCCCTCACCCTCACTCACTCTTGATATAGCCCTTGTTGCCCTTGCTTGCAATTGATCTAGCCCATGTCACCCTTGTCACGCTGGCCTCAACCCTGCTAGCATTACACCACAACACCCAAGCTACACCATTGTCCACTTGGTCTTGGAGACACAATTTGGCTCCAAATCATCTCCACAGAATCATGGACAAATCCCATATATTCAAATTTTTTGGCGAGGAAATGGAGTACCGCGATATTTGTGCTCTCCTAACCCTCCTCTCCTGCCTCTCCCCAGCATGTAAATACAGCCTTAGTCTTGCCACTAGCTTATGTGTTAAGACTATGCTACATTATTACTACAAGTTTAAAAAAGCATATGAAGGGCATGCGGTCAATCGACTATGTAGCACATATCCGGTATGTGGGAGCATATGTGATAAGTATTAAATATCAAAAAAATATTGATATTGATATTTAAAATATTTATCCCTTGCAAAATAACTTAAATACAAGTTAAGATATACTAAATGAGGCAGTTTAGAGTTTTTAGTCAATCTGGTTTAGTTTATGCCATATGATGGATTGCGGGTCCCTTTTGATACTAAGTGGCCACTTATGCAGTTCAACTGAAGGCTTTTTAAAGCCACAACCATTATATATACTACACAACTGTTCTCAGAAATTGACAGAAATTTTCATCGGGGTTCCAGAGCATAAAGGCAATTTTTAGAAGAAAAGACAATAAATTGTTGAGTCAACAAAGATATAATCTATAGCTGACAAAAAAAGGTCCAGGCTAATAGTTCACTAATCTAATAATTTTCTCAATGAAAGTAAAAGAATCATATAAATCATGGAAAACAAAATTTGAAAGACTTTCTTCATAATCTCTACTATTTATGGCCAATGTTCAAAACTATGAAGTTAAAATGCTCGAACAATTGTGGATTTGGAGAACAAAGAGAAATATACACCATCTTTCAAGCTCAATTACTTGCCTCTCCAACTTTAACACTAATAACATGAGGAGTGAAGCCAATCCCAGCGGTGCCTGTGCAAACATAAACATTTCTCATAAAATAAAATAATAATATTTTTTTTTTAAAAAAAATGCCAAACCATTAGCATTTTAAAATGAAGGGTAAAAGATGAATAAAAGAAAAAGGAACAGAAGGGATTAGAAATTCAAGAGATGCTGCTTGAACAAGTGTAAGTTAATTTAGAAATGCATACATTATCGAAGGATTTCTTGCTTGTGATGAAAATGGTTTCTTTAGGCTTGACTAACAGTCGATGGTTTGTACAAGGCAGAGGAACCATTGATTCAAGCGGTCGATGCTTGGTCAAGTCCAATTTAATGCCTAAAATCACATCAGCTTTTTTTTTCTATTCAAATTTCCTATTTATGACCAACCAATTAGAGGGGAAAGCGTAGGATGTAAAGGGAGAAGAAACAAAATTTTTGTAACAAAAAATAATTTAATTGAGATCAGTCAGTTTCAACTAGCTAGGCCATACACACTTGATTAGCACTTGGCTGACTAATCAAATTCAGTAAAATGGAAAAAGGATGGTGTTAGACCAGTTCAACTAAAATGGCCAAGTGTGAAATTTTAAGGAATGTAGATACGAAGAAAATAAAGGTAGCCCGGAAATCTTCCATAGCAGTCACCTATTCAGAGTTTTAAATTTTAAGGAGGCTAGATATAGACATTATACATAGAGATAAGGTATAAGGACGGCATGTTCACAATAAAAAAACAAAAAATGAAATATTATATAATTACCCAATGCATCTAGTTGTTGCTTCTTTCCTGATCCTGGAGGGCGGCCTCGGCGCTTAGCTGTTGGATCAGATCCGGCACTGTTAGAGTATCCTGAAGCGGAGGATGGAGTTAATCCCAACGACATGGCACCATCAGGCCCGTATTTTCTTGGTCTTCCTCTCTTTTTCTTCATTGGCTCGTCCAAATTTAAAACACCACCTTGCCTCACTCCAGAGAGGCCATCCCCTTGGTACAACGAACCAGTCATATCGACTTGTTTTGGCTCAGATGAAGTCATGGGACGGAAAGAAAGTCGCATGCCCTGAAACATTCCACCCGAATCCGGCGTCACAATCGAACTGTTCGTCGTCGCTCCAGCTCCATAAGAACTAGGACCCACCACCACATTCGGAGGCTGCGACGCACACCCTCTCTGAGGTTCTCTCCCATCCATTCTTGAAACCCTAACACCAAACTTCACTCCCAGCGCTACCGCTAAATCCTCTACTCGCTGAATCAACAAAACTGTCTTTAGTCAAAACGTCACTTCCCGTCTCCGGAAAAACCAAATAAACAAAAAAAAGGCGATCAAATGCGTAAAAAATACTAAACTTTCACGACTTTTCATCAAAGAACACAGCTTTTTCAATGGAAAAAATCGATTCCCTCCCAAACGAACACAACGCATCCTACATTTTTCAAAGGCGAAAAAGGAGACACTTTTCACACAGAAGACGGAAAAAAAAAACTCATTTTACCCTAAACCCGTCAGAGATCGAACGGAACGATCGGAGAAAACGGAAGAGAAAGGCGACATACCACGGGAAGCGATCGGCGAGCTTCGTCTGGCCGAAAGGAGTTTAGGAGTATAAGATTTAGGCTGAAGATGAGCCTGTGACTTGAAATGCAGAAAAGATCGCTTTTTCTTTTCCTCGCAGATATCGCTGCTGCCTGGTACCGAACCCTCACCGCACCACAAAACCAGACAAAGAGAAAAGTACAAAAAAAAAAAAAAAGTGGGGAAATGTGTTAATATTCTTGGCTACCGAAGGCGGTTACACTACGAACTGGGAGTGGGAGATTATTAATTTGGATACTTGAAAAATACCCAATTAAATTAAACTTAAAAACTGACGTGATGCGTCTTGTCTTTGCTTTCTAGTTGGGTCGGATCAAGATTGTTTTAAAACCCTAAACCGTCTCAAAATAATTTTTAGGCGGGGAAATTAACTTTGATATATATATATATATATATAATCATTATTTCTTAAAAATTATTTTATGCTTACCATCCAATTCTAATGATAAGAATAAAAATTGAATTGTAATTTTGAAATATTAAAAGATTATCAAATAAAGAAGCATAGTATTTTAAAACTTATTGAAATATAAATGTAAATTACAAGATAGAATGGAGATTATCAAATAAGGTAGCATGGGGTGGTGGCGCAGTTGGCTAGCGCGTAGGTCTCATAGCTCGAGTTATCCTGAGGTCGAGAGTTCGAGCCTCTCTCACCCCAATTATGGTTTGTTTTTTTTTTCTTTTGCTTCGGAATTTAACAAAATTGTGTGTGTAGTAGTTAGCATGAGCGAACAATGCGGTTCGCCGGCGATCGGCAAACCTCTGCAGAGAGCAGCAGCACTACCTGAAGAAAGGCGAGCTGATCAAGTGCTTGATGCCGGCTCCGTCGGGGTACACCAGACTGTCCCCGCGGCCAGAGAGTCGGGATACAGTGTTAGTTCGCGAACGTGCCGTGCCAGGAGCTGAAGCTGGAGAAGGCGGTGCAGAATTGGATTCGCGCCGACGGGGACAAGTTCCAGTTTACCAAAGCCGCCGCCGCTGACGTCGACGACCACCACATTCTGCTGCGCGATCGGTCGATTAGACCCACCGCCAATATCGGCTGCGGGGTGAGTTTTTGTATTCACTTCCGTTCAATACTCTGTTCTTTTCGGGCAAAAAGATTGGCTTCGAATTCAAATCCGCCGACGTGATCTGCCAAATCATTCTTTTCTCTCTTTTTTTTTTTAAAAACAAAATGGAAAGCTCATGAAATGTTCAAAAATCATCTTATCCTTAATTTAATGGAGTAAGAAGTTTTCATGCAATTTATTTGTTTGATCGAGCGCATGAAACAGGACAACGGTGATCGTGTGTTGTAATAGTTGTTGCGGCAGACCGCTTCTCACGCGCGCCTGAAGACCGTAGTTCGAAACTTCAAATCCAGCCGTGGTGGCGTTGGATTTCCAACCTCTCATTCCTCGCCTCAAAAAACAATTTCTAATTTCTAAAAATGCACCAAAAGAGGGATACAAAAGGGAGGGAGAATGCCGGAAAGCAGAGATCCGGAAAAAGGAGGAGAGAACCGGCTGCTTCCGTCTTCTCTCTTCTTTCTTCTTCTTCTTCTTCTTCCAATTCATTACGCGTGAAGAAGAAAAGAGCAGAGCGGACGGAGCCAAGAAAGGCACATGATGCGGCGAATCAAGAACATCGCCTCCGGTCACCCTTCCGTCCCCGATCCAGTGAGTTGCCCATCTTCCTATTCCAGTTAGGGTTAGCCTACTCATTTTGTTTGGAAATTATGTTGGATCTGTTTACCGAGCAAACGATGTAATTTTTCATCCTCTCTATATAAATGTAAGGTATACAATTGATGAATTCCATCAGTTTCTTTTTTCCAAAACACAACCATGTCTAAAGCAAAAAAGGAAAACTGAATCATTGAATATGCTCTGTTCATTCTCTTTTTCACTCCCTAAAATCTAGATGTTCACCCAGGATGTGAAGGTAGGAAAGAAAGCTACAAATATCAATGAAGCAGTAGAGGTTCTTACAGGAAAATCTATGGCCGACAACAAAATATCAACCGTAGATCAACATATGGCTTCGTCAGATATGAATGTTGATGCAAGAACATTGACATCTGAAGCAACAAAGGCTGATCAACTACCGAAAAAAACGCATGATATGAAAATGAGAGATGATAAAGTTGTTATACAGGATGAGAAGGTTTGTACAATGCACTTCTATTTGAAATATTACTTCTTACATATATAATTAATGATTGTTTTTGCAGGAGCAAGATGATATACTGATAGATGGTAATGGAACCATGCCAGGTCAAATAATCACAACCACAATAGGTGGACGAGATGGCAGGCCTAAGAAGGTGTCATTATTTTGTTAACATATGGTTGTGATGTTCTTTCCATTCTGTATTATGTTTTCTAAGCATAGTGAAATTTTAGTTTAGTTCTATTTGCTTACTTTGCCAAGTGTTGATAAATTCAGTGATATACTTTTCTTTGTTGCTTTCTCTATCATCTCAAACTGGTTACATGATTCAAGCTTACTAAAATGTTGCTTCAACATGAACGTTAATAAATGTAGCAGTGATTCACCTTTTGAAGTAAACTTGCACTTGATTATTTGTAAGCATTAGTTGAAATTCATAAACAAAGAAATGCAACCAAATATGTTTCAAATAATCTGATATCACATCTCATCATACTTTCATATATCTTTCTTGGAAATGAAATTTGGTTGACTCAACTTAGTAAGTTAATTACTGATTGGATTGCAGATGATGTCATATAAGGCTGAGCGCATTGTTGGAACAGGTTCATTTGGTGTAGTTTTTCAGGTATTTTTTTTAATATTTATTTATCTATTTTTTTACGATTTAAAACAACCGAAACATTGTAACTTATGGTTCTTTTTCTAATGCAGGCTAAATGTTTAGAAACAGGAGAAGCAGTTGCAATCAAGAAGGTTTTACAGGATAAGAGATACAAAAATAGGGAACTACAAACTATGCGCTTACTTGACCATCCAAATGTAGTTCAACTAAAGCATTATTTCTTTTCGACGGCCGACAATGATGACCTCTACCTCAACCTTGTTCTTGAATACATCTCCGACACTCTTTATCATACTTTGAAATATTATAATCGCATGAACCAGCATATGCCACTCCTTTATGTAAAACTGTATACCTTCCAGGTTCACATTTGGTTGCTCTACATTCTTTTCCAAAGATTCTCTCTCTCTTTCGAACTTATTTCTAACTAAATTGATTATTCTTATTTATGGGTGCAGATTTTTCATGCACTTTCTTACATTCACCACGTTGTAGGGGTATGCCATCGGGATATCAAACCACAGAATATATTGGTAAAAATTATATTTGGAGTTGCATATGCATTCTAGTATAAACTGCTCATTTTGTGCAAATGACATGAATAGAAAGGCCTTCATTTCTTAAACACTATGGAAATGATACATCCAGGGGATGGAAAGTGGGAAAATTATCCAACCTGCTAGATTCTTTACATAAATATGAGGATAAAAGTTTATTTGCAAATGTATTCCTGGCACATGATAGTCCTCTAATGTAAATGTCATGGCAACACAGTGCTCAGATCGAGTAGAATTTCTAACAGCCTACCGGGGTGCATACTTGTATAATGAAATTGAGACGCTAATTGAGCGGATATTTATTTGGAACAAATTAGGAAGACGTGGCATTATTCTAAGTGTTAGTTTAATCAATTTTCAGGTCAATCCTCACACTCATCAAGTAAAACTCTGTGATTTTGGCAGTGCCAAAATGTTGGTAAGTCAGCTGATGTGTGCTTGACTATTGTATAGTTTTCTCCTCTTACAGCTCGTCATCTCATTTTAGGTTCCAGGGGAGCCTAATATATCCTACATTTGCTCACGGTACTACAGAGCACCTGAACTTATGTTTGGAGCTACAGAATACACCACTGCTATTGACATGTGGTCGGTTGGCTGCGTGTTGGCTGAGCTTCTCATTGGACAGGTAACAGTGTTCTTGGATTAGATGTTTTGACATATAGAGGCAAATCTAGTATTTTGATAAATTGATTACATACACATTTATCTTTCCTTTTCAAAATAAGTTTATCTTCATAGGATGAGGTCATAAGCTAGATTGCTTAATGCCTATTTTGTGATTATTTTGTACAAGATATTGAACAAGTGTGATACAGTTGACATTGCCTCAAGTAATGCTGCATGACAAAACCTTAAATGCTACGTCCAAATCTTAAGGAATGATTACTTGAAAATGAACAAATTGTAAATGTTGCTCTTTGAAAATTGTGTTCCAAGAGAATCTAGGTGTTCTATATCATGTCAAGAGAGTATAAGTTGGCATCCATTAGATGCTGCATGTTCATGTTATCATTGTGACTTATTGGGTTTGGCCTCCATGAGTACGGTGAAGCATAAAATAATTACCATATGAATTCCTCTTTCAGCCTCTATTTCGAGGGGAAAGCGGTGTTGATCAGCTCGTGGAAATCATTAAGGTTAGTTTATGTCAATGGCATCTGTCTTCTCAATAGTAATTTTTATCTCACTGATTGTCGTTCCTTCTCAGGTTATAGGTACCCCAACAAATGAAGAAATCAAGTCTATGAACCCAAATTATTCAGAATTCAAATTTCCATACATGAAAGGTCACCCTTGGCACAAGGTAGCTGAATTTATATTATAATGATGATCCTCCTAGTAATCCAAACAATAAAATACCATGTCTACAACACGCAGCTTTTTGCAAATTCTGTACCACCGGAGGCCATTGATCTCGTATCATCACTACTGCAATACTCGCCTAATTTGCGTCTTACCGCGGTGAGTATATGATGCATCCAAATAAAAATGAAGCTTTTCTGCTTGCACTAGCTTCCACTGTAGTAATTAATGTCTTCTTTTTGACATCTCCTATTTCTTTCTTACATCTTGCTATTTTCTATTTTGATCATTAATGATTTGCCATGGGAACCTATTTCGAGTGACATGAACCTGTTTGTCATCGTGGATACAGTTGGAGGCCTGCGCTCATCCATTCTTTGATGAATTGAGAGACCCTAAAGCATGTTTGCTTAGTGGCAAACCTCTTCCTCCTTTATTTAACTTCACATCTAAAGGTAATGTCTTGCTCACCTTCCTATCGAGTCATCGTCAACGGTTCTTTAAATGAGATTAAAACATGTTTGCAGAGCTTGAAAGTGCTTCTCCTGAACTAGTTCAACGCCTCCTGCCTGAGCATTGAACTAAACTCGGGGTCAAGAAGTTTAGGCTGAGTTTGGTAGAGAGCTTCTTTTTCCAGTTTTCCTGATGTGGTCAATGGTTGGAATTCAAGATTATAAACAAGAACAATTTTGATGAAGTGACATTGGTTTCAGTTTTAAGGCTGCAGTGTGTGCGTGAAGTGCAAGATTTTGCGGAGACTTGAAGAGACAGGGAAAGAGAAAGGATTCCTTCTGCAGCAGACAATCTTGAGTTATATCCGACTACAGTTGGCCGTCTTATAATTGATCGGAGACATGAAGGGGCAGAGTAAGAGAAAGGTTCCTTCTTCAGTAGTCAATTTTCTGTTACATTACCATTGACCATTTGTTGAACGTACGTAGACTCGTTGTACAATGCAAAATATACAAGTCTTTCTTCTTTTTTTTTTTATTTATTGTATTGATCAATTAAAATATTCTTTTGTAGAAACGGCTCATACTTTTACCTCATCTTCTCCATTTCTTCGTTTCATTCATTTCTTATAGTAAAAGGCATATGTACAGCCTCTTCCATTTCCCTAACCTGGTGTTATCTGGCGTAGAGAACATGAAAAAAAAAAAGAAAAAAATTGAAAATATATTCTAAGAAAGAGAGGTTTGACTTCTTGATCCCTTCCTTCACACAATGTCAAATATCTTTTCTGTCTTAACTTTAATATGAATTTTCAGTAAAGGTTAATGACTACAGCAAGTAGCAGGTTAAGTTATAATTACATTATGTCCCTTCTATTTGTTATTATCTGACTTGGTAAAGAGGGCAGGGGAAGAAGAAAGTCCTGACTCCACCAACCATGTTAATTATTATGTGATGTGTCATTAGTTTTATAATTAGAATAAGCTAATAGTGAGAGGCATGTTAGGTGAGATGTGGATGGGAATTGGAGGTGGTCAGTTGACAAAATCAAAGGGACACAAAAAGTGGTGGTAGGGAAGAAGAAGATAACGACGAAAGATGAGCAGAGGAGGTCAACTCCTGTTGAAACTCAAACGTTTCTTTCAAATGGTTGCAAGGTACAATCTTTTGTACACTCTTGGACCTTTTTTCCTCTCTCTTTTTTTCTTCTTCTTAGTTTCTTATTCTGAAAACTATGAAGTCACGCCAACAAGATTTACCCAGAACTGCATTAGCCGAAGCAAATCTACAAGAATTAAAGCAAAAACATGGGTTAATAAGGGCAGTTAAAACAAAAGGAACGGAATTATACTACACAACAATGCATGAAAGTGTTAGTTAGCTGCAATGATTAGATGAAGGTTGCTTTAAGTTGAAATCGCTGAAACCTTTGCTCCTCAATTCCAAATTAAAAAAGGACATCCTCTTGCACACCATATCAAACATCACTAGGAGCAATCCTTAAAACACCACTGTCCATTGCTGGCGACTGGTTACCAATTTCAAGCAGTGCTATCTTCCCTTCATGGAAGATCTCATCTCGAGGGGGTTCCAAAAGCGAACATGTGTTCAAAGTTTCTTTTTCCCCACGTCGTTTACTCAGCACTAGCTTTTAGTTCACATCAATTTGATTTCTTTAGCATCTATTATATATTAATGAATCTCATCATGATAAAATTCAATACTGCAATTCTCTTTTTCACGCTGAAAGAAAGGCGATAGTAAACATGCACTCGATCGCAAACTAAAGCCAGCAATTAATCCATTAATCCTTCCTCGCATGTGATCGATCCACATGATGGCACCACTTTGTGTCTATATATATATATAAGCAATGCATGTGCTGCATGGTTCCTAATCCAGCATGAGGGACCATTAAAACAAACTCTTTTGGCTCTAAGTAAAAGGTATATATGGATGATTAGCTTTATCACCTTCTCTTCTCCTAATTATGATTAATTAGCATGATCAAATAATTACATTTTGAAATAGGACTTAACCATTTGTGGCTCAAAATTTGCGAGGGCTAATTGTGTTAATCACTTGAGACTTCATTAACTTTAATTTTGTTATAATTAATATTCATTTCGTGTTTGTTTTGGGCTAAGAAGAACGTATAAATATTCAAACTTTTTTTTAAAATCGCTTTTTTTTTCTTCTTGTCTTCTTCATACATTTCATAATTCTAGAACCAAAATGACATCATGCTGCGTAATTCTAACTCAGTTCTCCCAAGCAAGAAAAGGTCAACCTCTTACTTTGAAGTCAACAAGCATTCAAACTCATGCCTTGTTATTTTATTTTTACTATTATTATTTAGGTTTTTTTTTGTTTTGAAAAAAGAAAAAAAAAAACAGAGTAGAAAAATCTACAGCAAATCTGAGTCAAATAAACTGGCCTCACATCGCATGTAAAAGGAATTGATTCGTAGAGAGAGAGAGAGAGAGAATAAATTAAACAGACGAAATCCCCATCTGCCATGCTTTATCCACATATCTCTTTTTCAAACGAGGCAGCTTCGAGGTCTTCATCTGCCACTATCGCTGTCCCCTTCACGCGCACAAAGCGGGCCCCGGCCCAGCGCGTCCTCCATAATACTGTCCCTGGCACGTGCCGTTCGCCTCCCTCACACGTGCGCTGCACCTCGTCTCCCCCTTCCCTTCACATGCGCACATTCACTGCATGCGACAGCAACTGGACAAAATACCCGGTTTAATCGAATTAACTCCACACTAAACAAAAATAACATCGGCTAGTGGATTCGTCATCCACCACCACCACCTCGCATACCATATGAGTGCAATCGTAGACCTCCACGCCATATCCTTTTCTCTCTCTCTCTCTCTCTCTCTCTCTCAACACTACTAGGGTTTCTTCGTCTTCCTTCTCCGTCTTCTGGATCGCCGAGAGGAGGAGCTTGGCATGGACACGACGCTGCAGTGGCATCAGGTTTCTTTGTTTGTCTTCAGGAGTTGGTGTTCATCGCTTTTTTCCCGGAATTTATTGGCGCCGGATGGATCCACGTCTTTAATTCTTCAAAGCAGCAGCGGCTCGCTTTTCTTTTGCTTTTCTTTTTTCTGCCTTTTTCCCCCCCTTCCTTTTATCTCTCTGTTTGCTTTAATTGCCTTTATCTGTGTGGTTCTCTGACATGAAAAGCATCCGTTTGCTTCTTTCTTGAGCAGAGCTTCTGATGGTTAAAGCTTTGATGATAAATAATGATCCAGCTTAGTTGACTGATTATTTCTGATGGTTTGGAGATCGATCCTTATGGCAGGGGATGGCGCTAGGGAAGGCCATGGAAGAATTTGGCCCCTCTGTGGATTCGTTGAGATCTCCGGAGACAGCGGAGACGAAGAGTAGCAGGGCGGTCCGGCCACCGCGCAAGGAGAAGCCACCGCTGAAGTGCCCCCGGTGCAACTCCAGCAACACCAAGTTCTGCTACTACAACAACTACAGCCTCACGCAGCCCCGCTACTTCTGCAAGGCCTGCCGCCGGTACTGGACCGAGGGTGGCTCTCTCCGCAACGTCCCCGTCGGCGGCGGCTCCAGAAAGAACAAGAAACCCTCCTCTTCTTCCTCCTCCTCCTCCTCCGCCGCCGCCGCCGCCGCCATCAGCACTCCCAAGAAATACCCTGCCGAGTACCTCAACCTCTCCGCCACGACCTCTGGAATCCCACAGCAATGCGTGCCGCCTGTTGAGTACAACTATATTAACGGTCACTGCTCAAATTTCGCGCCTTTCTTGCCGATGATGTCCGCGCCATCGGCGGCAGCGGAGTTCCTCTCGGGCTTCGGAGTGCAAGAGCTACTTAGACCGCCGCAGGCCATGAGCTTTCCGATGGACGGAGTAGTTAACGTCGGAGGGTACGGCGCCGGGGGTAAGCTGCAGTTTCCGCTAGCGGACGAGATTAAGCCGGCGGTGGTGCCTTCGAGTGGCATTAATGTGGCACGCCAACTGTTTGACGAAAATAACAACAGGCAAAGCGATGAGCTTCCTCCACCTGCAGGCTTCTGGACTGGCCTCATGAACAACAACGCCGGAGGACCATGGTAGAAGAAGACTTGCTTGATTATATCATGCATTTCGATCAATCTACAACACCTTAATTACATGATATGATATATACATATATAATTCACTTCCTGTTTTAACTCTTTCCAAATTGTTGCTCATTTTATATAGCTAGCTAGAAACTGGTTGATCTCGTGTGAGATGTACTTGGGGGGAACTGTAAGATGAAATGTGGCAAATTAAGAATCTTGTAAGAATTGAGTGTAATGTTTCTGAGGTTGCATGAGTTGCATTTTGCATTTGTCATATCTAACTATTCAACCTGCAGTTTTTCACTTTTGCCTCCAGATGTGTTGCAGGTGATCATCTGGCACAACAAAGTGAAGACTGATGAGGAGATAGGTTAAAGGGAAGAGGGCCATTCTAGGTAAGAACATATTTGGCTTATAGTACTTGATAAGCTCGTAGCTTGCACTTTTTCTAATATTTGTCTAGTTGTGGTGCCACCTATAATTATAATTATACAAGAGTAGCATGCATGCTTTCCTTTTGTATATATTAAACTATTTCTTCAATTCCTTTTGAGATAATTGAAAGGAATATATATATATTAATTCTACTCAAAATAAATAGATTTGTCTAGTTGTTGTGCCACCTATAATTATCATGATACAAGAGTATATCATTAATGCTTGTCTTTTGGATATTAATTAATCACACTTAGTGACCTACATAGCTTATGCTTCTACTAAGAGAAATTGAAACATGGATTTTTTTTTTAAACTAGAGTTTTAATTTGCATGTATCCTAAGGGATCGTGTAAGAGCGATAATGATTATTTAAGAAATTTATGTGATTTTATGGCATTTGTGATGGTTAGGAATTGAGAATTTGTAATACTCCATTTGAAATGGGATTACGAAATTCGCAAAGGAGATAAGCTTTGTGGCATTTGGTGATTTAGATCTTACCCTTTAGCTTAGTATACAACAGTGGCAAAGTAGATTTTTGTTTTAATTAATCCTCCCTTAAGTAAATGATTATTTAGTTTGTTTTGTGAATTGTGCAAGAATTAATTTGAATGATAATATAGGTTCTCTTTGGTCCATAGAAATTTATGCCTAATTCCCTTTCTATAAAATAGAATTATTTATCATTTAATTTTATAGCTGTTTCTCAAAATGACACTGTGATTTTTCACAATCCCACAATTTAATTATCAATGCCACCGAGCATATATAATTCTTGAAAAAATATGGGAGGAATATTTTCTTTTGGATTTAATTTTTTTTTCTTCTGATTTTGTCGACTCAAATATCAAATAATCCCTAATTGGAGATTTTAAAAATAAAATGTGTGGTTGCATAACATAATGCAATGATTTTAAAAGATAAGATATAAAGCAACAAAATTGTGTATTAGTACGGTGATCTAACACTACTAACTACATTGATTGCTTAATACACAATTTTATATTGAGCTCCAATTAAGATTTATTTATTTTTCACAATTTGGACATTTTCTAAAAATTTTCTATAATAATTTTAAAGAAAACTATTTGAAATTTACATTTCCTTGAGAAACCACGTCTCTTAATGTATCAAAATCGTGTCTAAAGAGCACTTTGATTGTGTACCTTCAATCAGTGGTGAATCTAGATTGAAATTTGAATAAATGATCAATGTAATGTATAAAAAAATTTCTTACCTGAAGAAAGGGGATACTTTCACACACCCTCGATGACCCCTCCTTCTCTCCACCACTGCCTTCAATTATATTAGAGGAATTTTGTTTTACATACTTGAAAACTAAAGACTCTCAAAATTGATGAGGTTTATTCACAAATTAAACCTTTTTTGTCAAGATAGGTAAACATAATTGAAAGAATATAAACACTTAGCTTTAATTTTTCATCATTTAATTGGCCATTAGAATAAATCTGAAATGAATCTCTATGGATAATTTAACATCAGTAATAATAGTTCAACCATTATAGACATATAATTTATGTTACGTGAGTCGCACATTCAATTATCTTTAACACGAGTCAAGCCGACTTTGATTTATCTTTCATATATCTTTGGTTAATTTGGTTTTAAAAAATATATTTCTAAATCAATAATATAGTAATTGAAAGATTTAAAAAAAACAAATTAAATATTTCGTTGTTATTTATAATCTTTGATAATTTTAAATAATTATATGATATATTTATGGACAAAACATGATCCATTCTTAAAATAGAGCTACTAGCTAATTAGTAACAAGCTGACTAATGATTATTGTTAAATGATATTAAGTCAAATTTTAGATTTTTATGTTTAGGATGATTATTGTTAAAGCATATTTTTATATAATTCTTAAAAAAATATAAATAATACATAACAAAAAGAGTTTTTTTTTTGGAATTCTACCTTCACCAAAAGTTATTTTGTACTAAAACATATTATATAATTCTTTTAAAAAAATTATGTCAAAGTCCTAATGCATATGAATTGCTTTTCAGGTTTCTTTTTGCAATTATAAATTAAAAAAAAATGTTATTTTAGGAGTGGGGGCTAAGGGTATTTTAGTGAAAGGACCTCATTATTCTTTTTTTTAATAATGAATATTTTAAAAATATTATTAATTTTTAAAATTTCTTCGTTTTTTAAAGAGTAAGGGGGCTAAAGTCCTTTAAGAGAAAAAAAGATCTCAGTAAAACATTATTAATATATAAGAAAACGTTATGCGCGTCTTTCCCTGCGCGTCGCATGCGTGACAATCCCATCCGTGCGACCCTGCTCCTCGGCACCACCGATGCCTGCCGCAATCCGGTCGGCGACTGGCCGGACGTCGTGCCCAGTCATTCCCCGACCGGTCGCCAGCCGGATTGTGGTCGGCGCCGAGCGGAATCACAACGCCAGTGACCGCGCCACTGGTGGCAGCGATTTAAGTCGTTTCTAACAGAATTCCGGTCAGAATTTAGCCGAGATCCCTCCGGCTCCGACCCCTTATGGTTCACCGGTCCTATTGGGTTATAATTTGGCTTTGACGGCGACGAATTTTGGCGACGACGACGGCGGTAGGCGGCGACGCTCATGCGTGCGCAGGAAACGAGCGCGCAACGTAACGTTTCTCTCTCTCTCTCTCTCTCTCTCTCTCTCTATATATATATATATATATATTCCAATCGGATCTTAATCAAAATCTGACCTGAATGTGGTCGTAACATCGTAGCCGTTAGCAACCCCGATCAGGT
>JBAMHZ010323145.1:0-12868 GCA_037177395.1 Alpinia galanga
CGCAGCGTAACGTTTCTATATATATATATATAATCTTGATTATTTTATCAGATAATTCTTAGGTCAGGTTGAGATTTGAAAGAATAAATGATCAATTTTTAAAGTTTATCGTTAGGCTATTGATAATTACATATTTTTGTACTAACCATCTGACATCCTAATTTACCTCTCTACATATGTAGGGATAATGATTGAACTACTAATGTAATAGTTCTATTTTTTTTTACGATTATATTACTAGATTATTATATATAATTTTGAAATTAAGAAAAATCTTAAAAGTAATATAATTCTGAGTTGTTATTGACATGTTCTATTATATAAGAATTATTTATTAATTAAATTAAACAAAATTAAATAATATAACTTTAAATTGATAATTAAAATTATTAATAATTATCTTAAACTAAATGGATGACCGTGGCCACAAGTTGAAGTCGGATCACGATCGGTCGATTGTCGTGAGAGAGACAACGTAAGAGATCCGACTGGATGTAGGATTTGAATTTTAATGCGTATTCAATCTTGGAACGCCGCAATTTATATTAATCTCGATGGACGATTAACATTACAAGTGATAACGTAGCCGTTGTTTTTCCTCGTCGATCATCTCCCAATTTGAATTTTGGAACGAAGATGGTTTAGTAGTTCGTTGAGTCGCGCAGCGGCCCGACGGGATCGCAAAGGCGGTGTCTGGGTTCGGTTAGGGGTAAAATTGTCCGTGAACCGAGTCAAGCCATCCGGAACGGGTACGCGTGGGCATGGCTCGGCCGAGTCACCGAGTTAGTCTGTGGGTGGACCGGAGCGAGTTTTTGAACCCGCTCAACCATGGCGCTAACCATGGTGGCGTCACGGCCCTCTATCCCCCCTCACCCCCCTCCTTTTTGTCCCAAGAAAAGCTAGGGCACAGCGAGGTGCTCCCTGTGCCGCAGCCGCTCCTCGATCGGCGTATTCGAACCCTCGCTCCGGCCCTCGGGCTTCCTCCGTTGCATAGATCGAACTGCTCTCTACGCCTCTCGCTTTCGCTCCCTCGATGCTGAGATCGAAGAAGATGTGGAAAGGGTGACGATGGCGTGGTGCGAGAGGGAAGCCTTTGACGTGCGGCTTTCTCTTTTCTGGCATCTTCTCATCCTTGGCACTGCCTGCTTTAGGACGCGGTGCAAAGTTTGATCTTGGGCTTTAAGGCCTCCTCAGTTCGCTCTCTTTGTTCGTCTAGGGTTTCCGTACTTATTCTTCTCTCTTATTTATTTTTTACTTTTTTGGATTCTCTAATTGAGACTCTTCTCTCTTGCAGTATGCAATTGAAGGGCATATTTTGTTAGTTCTATTCTCTACTTTGCACAATGGGGTCGGTTATTATGGACATTGATCCAGAAGAGAACATGGAAGCTCAGAACACCACTAAAGAGCCGATTGATCCGCTATCTGACGTATGCAAGACTGAGGAGGAGGTATCGGGTGTAAATGCTACTGCTCTTGTAGGTAGCTATGTGAGCAAGGTGATTCCTGGAGTCAAGAAAGCACTTGTAGGTAAGGTCGCATCTTATGGTCATGAAAGTAGATTGTACTCCGTTGTCTATGAAGATGGGACTCGGGAGGATTTGGATTCTTTCTTACTCTCCAAGATTTTAGTCGTTGAGGATGACAGTACTAGCTCCAATTCTAAACTTAGCTGTAAGAAGAGGAAGCTCGACTTTCTGGTATCTTCCGGTTCCACAGAGCCAAATATATCTTCTCCAGGGAAGAGGTCTATGAATAACGTGCCTGATGATTCTGGTGGTGGAAGTGGGACTTCTTCCGAGAGGTTGGACTCAGAGCTCTCTGAAGATGCTAACTCTTCTAATAATTCTCCTGATTATATGCAAGCTTCTTGTTCCGTTGCATCAGAAGAATGCCATATTTTAGATTTACCTCCATCTTCTGGCGATATTGCTATTCCTGAGGAGTCAATAAGCTATTTATTCTCTGTATATGGATTTTTAAGATCATTTAGTGTTCAATTGTATTTATCTCCCTTTGGAATGGATGATTTTGTTGGATCACTTAATTGTATGGTTCAGAATTCTTTGCTGGATGCCATTCATCTGCAACTATTGCGTGCCTTGAGGCGTCATATTCAAGTTCTTTCTTCTGAGGGATTTGAGCTTGCCTCTAGATGCTTAAGGTTGTTTTCTCTTGTATTCTTTTTTTTTTATGTAGCTTGTTGTTCATTTTCTTAGGATGCCACACTCATATTTTTCACTTTCCTTAAAATTCACAGACACTATGACTGGAGTTTGCTTGATGCATTGACATGGCCAGCTTTTGTCACAGAATATCTCTACCTAATGGGATATATGAGAAGTCTGGAAGGGAAAGGATATGTCACCATACTGTTAGATGGCGAATATTACAGACTTCCTGTCACTGCAAAACTCAAAATTTTGCAAATACTATGCGATGATGTGATAGATTCTGCAGAAATCAGAACTGAACTTGAAATGCGTGAGGACTTGGAGGATGATGAAGAAGACAACCTTGATCTTAGCCATCCTTTAGACAGTGGCCTGTGCAATGTGCGATCTAGATCTTCCAGGATTTCTGCTAAGGTGCCAGCTGCACAAGTAACAACTTTGAAAGTAACAGAATCTGAAGCAGACACATCCACTGGTAACATAGATGGTAACAGTGATGAATGTCGGCTATGTGGAATGGATGGCACTTTGATTTGTTGTGATGGGTGCCCCTCTGCATACCATTCTAGGTGTATTGGTCTGAGTAAAGCATGTCTGCCTGCTGGGCAGTGGTTTTGTCCAGAATGTGTAGTGGACAAGAATTGTCCTGCATCTATCAAAGTAGGAAGGGGAATTAAAGGAGCTGAATATTTTGGAACTGATGCGTGCGGACGGATATTCCTAGCCTCTTGTGATTACTTGCTTGTGTAAGATGTTTTGCCTGCAGCAATAGTATAGTAACATAACCATTAATTTTACCTATAAAATGTTATTTGATCTGTGAAAGCAAGTGCATGGTAACTAAAAAAATACCTGATGAGGCCAATTGCCATTGTTTCTATTTGAACTTGTTTATGTCACATTTCTCACTTTTCTGAAGGTGCATGTACATGAGTTAGGTCTTATTTATGTCTATATTTTCTCATGTTTCACAAACCACAAATGTTTGTGACATTTGGGCATATATTGGCTACTTTTTATTACCAACAAGTAGACTCAAACTCTTAGGAAGTTTCAAATGTTTTGCATCAGAACTTATAATCATTCTGTATGTCTGTTTGGTTAGATTCGTCAGTTGCTAGATTTCCTATTTGATGTTGTTGAAATAATACTGCAGGATTGGTGCAGTTTTGGATGCTGATCCATTCTGTAGATACTACAAAAAAACTGATATCAACAAGGTGTTAAGCTTGCTGTCCCCAGTTACGGAGAATGCATTATCATATGCTCATATCTGTGATGGAATTTCAAAATTTTGGGAGATTCCAGTAAACAGTTTGGAGGCTGGACAAGCTAAACCCATGGGTAATTATCTAGTTAAAAATAAACATCTTATTTGATCTTCTGCATTATCTTGAATTCTGAATTAAGATATGTATCAATAATTCAGAGGGGAACAATGCGTGTGCAGACAGAGAGAGCAGTTCTGATATGGAAGCTAGATCCCACACTTCTGTGTTGAACTCAATAACACAGTCCAGGTTCCCAGACATGCATGAACCTAATGCAACGAAGCAAAATGCCGCTGTAAGGAAGACAGGATTAACTTCACTTGAAACCCTGTCGTATCTTAACGGTGAGCAATTTTCTCTCAAAGTTATTACTGAGAATGTCCATTTTTTTTTTCTTTTCTGATGCACAATGTCCAGTAAGCAATTTGGCAAGTATCTATTTTGATGATTATATCATACTTAAAATTGCCATCAGGTACTCATAGATTAACAACACCTGACATTTCAAGTTGCATTTCAACAAATGAAAGTATAACGTGTAGGGGAGATTCTGGTACTTCCCACGTCTTCAACAAGAGTTATGCAGTTGGGTTATCTGATGGAAGCCGATACGGGGTTCCGATCAGGAATGATAAGACTAGAAATGGTAGAACTTCCTTCAACCCTCAAGTTTATGGGAACCAGTATATTCATGGTGATGTTGCTGCATCAGCTGCTGCAAATTTAGCTGTTCTTAGTACAGAAGAGAAGCGATTTTCTGAATCTCATGTTTCTTCCAACTCACGGAAAACTTTGGTGGCAATAGTTTCATTGCAAATGAAAGCATTTTCTGAAGCTACAATGTACTTCTTGTGGCCATCCTTTGAGAAGAAACTATTGGATGTCCCGAGAGAAAGATGTGGCTGGTGCATTGCATGTAAAGGTTCAATTACAAACAAAAAAGGGTGCTTCTTGAATTTAGCTGCTGCAAATGCCCTAAAAGGCTCTGCAAGAAATAATACTGGACTTCGTCCAACTAAGCATTGTGAAACTCACTTCCCTACCATTGCAGCATATGTAGCAAACATGGAAGAGACACTGCATGGCCTAATTGGCAGGCCATTGCTAGATGCAGACTATAATCTACAATGGCGTAGAAAAATCCAAGAAGCCTCTAGTTGTAGGGTCTTGAAAATCCTATTGCTCGAAGTGAGTTTACTATTTTTTAAAATTTCCTTATATTGCTATTATGTCTTCATTCTCTTTGCCAAAGCAATAAGAAATCCTCTAGTGCTCTTATATTGAAGCCAAGAACTGCTCGTTAAGTTATGATAATCGATTATTTCAAATGCTCATTATATATCTTTTAATTAATCAATGTGTAATATAGCGTCTGCTAAAAGATGTCAACACCAAAATGTTGAAAAATTACTCTCTAATCTTTTGCCTACGACAAACAATAACCTCAACCATTGAATTTCCCACTTGGCCAGGAAGACCTTTATATCAGAGATATAGTCAAGGAATGGTGTAGAGCTGAATGTTGCGGTGGTTCTTTGCCATTCATCGCCTTCTCTCATGGTGTCCTAAAAATATTAATCAGCTTGTGGTGTAGGAACTTAGGGTCTAATTTGAGGATGAAACTTAAAACATGATGTTTCTGTTTAATTATCATGGTTCTGTTAACCTGAGTGACTGACATAAGTAGGTTTAGCTAAATAAATAATCAAATTTCAATGTATCCTAATTTTGGTTAAGATGTAGCAGTAAGTTGCTTTGACTGTTTTGGTCTTGGCTCTCTTTTGCATCTGCTTTTCTGCTGAACAGATTAGTCTAGTTGAGCGGCATTGATGAAGTTAATTCAATTACTGCATTCTGACTATTGCAACCTGCATTTGGCTTGCACTACTAGACAGAAATCATCCCCCATAAGCATTAGCAATAAAAAAGCATAGCCTGGGAAATTTTGGATTGAATGACTTCATTCTGGCCAATCTATGTTGGAGAAGCTCCACACATCTTCCAAATTGTTTTTGTGGCAATATTTGATCTTGCATAACTATTTTAGCTTACATATCCATGTATCCTTTGGGCTTCTACCTATTCATGACAGTCCTTAAGGGCCTATTTCAGTTTATGCCTCTACAGGTACCATTTGCCTTGTCTACCAAAGCCATTTTGATGAATATCTGATTTTACCACAGAATGTTCACCTGCTAGTTTCAATTAGATCAGATGACTTGTTTTGAAGTTCATATCCTAGGACTTAGTGACTAGATGGCTTTTGGGGGCTTGAAGTTCTTGGTTGTTCTGATGCAGAGTGATTATTATCTCTGTTAGGTATAAGGAGACAGAGAGAGAGAGACAGAGCAGTAAGAGAGGTGGAATGTGAATGGAAGAATGTTCTGCATTGAATTTTATATGAACTAATAAAACCCAACTGGATGATCGAACATTTTGCAAAACAAACGAATCCAAAATTTCCATGCTTATGTTGTTGCCAATAGTTCCATACAGATGCCTACTTGCCCAGTAAACAGGTTAGGCTTACATCATTAATTTAACTTTGAGAAAATAAGAATTTTGGCTAATGCAATTTCCCATCTATTATTTGTTTTTTTATATTCTCATCTTGAACTAATCTTCTTGGAATTGCAAATAACTCAGCACTCTCTTAATTTGTTAAAGGCATTATGTGATTTTGTGGGATTGTGTTTTGAATTGGGAATAGACTTTGGAACTTGGGTTTATAATTTTTGCTGATTATGCTTTATCTAGTCTCCAAAAATGTATTTATAGGCCCAGCATCCTGGAAATTTCTTGCCAACTTAAAATGCAACATGTGTTTTCTTGGTTATGATGAGTTAATGCAGAAGTGCTTTATGACTGAGATGTGGATGCTTATTTTTTTTATTTTACCCTTCGCTCATTTTCCTAAAAAATTTCCTTACCGATCCTAATTGTTGGAACTCAAAGCATTTTGTTGGTTTTGTACTAAGAGATCTCTAGTGCCCCCACAAATTTCCCTTAGACCACGTGGTTGGTGGAAGGTCTTTATATAGAGATAACTCTGTGTTGTTGAATTGTGGATGCTTTGCATTCTTGTCATTTCCTTTATACTTATTCATCCAAGGGTTTCTGTTTATTATTATCATGAACCTATTTTCTGGAGTATCAAACTTGAACATTGACCTTCTGATGCAGCTTGAGCAGAGTATTCGTTCAATTGCCTTTTCTGGAACCTGGTTCAAACTGCTGAATGATGGGCTACTCAAGCTTCCTGCTACAACAATCTGTACATCTTTCAATGGGCCAAGTCAAAAACGTGGGCCAGGAAGGCGGAGCAAGAAACAATTAGCATCTGAAGCTGCACTTGCATCATCAGAGAGTAGCTGGAAAAATGTACAATGGTGGCGTGGGGGGAAGCTCTCAAAGGTTGTTCTTCAGGCTGAAACTCTTCCCAGTTCTTTGGTAAAAAAAGCAGCTCGTCAAGGTAAAATTAATCTGCAAAGGTTCTTTTCTCTATTTATTCCCTGCTATTCTTTAAGGATACTTCCAATTTACCTCTGAAACATGTGTCAATTTAGGTGGCTTTAAAAAGATACCTGATATTTGTTATTCTGAAAGTCTTGAGCTTCCTAGAAGAAGCCGACAATTTGCTTGGAGAGCTGCTGTTCAAATGTGCAAAAACACCTCTCAGCTTGCTTTACAAGTTTGTTCTATATTATATTGTTATCTGAGATTTTGTTATTTCTTGTTTTTTTTTTTTGACAAACCTTTTTATTTCTGGTTTGGGATTTATCAGGTTAGATACTTGGATGCTCATATAAGATGGAAAGATCTTGTTCCTCCAGAGCAAGCCAATTTAGATGGGAAGGGTCTAGATGGTGATGCTTCAGCTTTCAGAAATGTAGTCATATGTGATAAGCGGTCTATCGAAAATAAGATAATATATGCCCTTATTTTCTCTAGCCAGAAGCATATCCCTCTACGCGTAATGAAGAATGTTTTGGAAAAGGAAAGTATTGACCGTGAAAATAGTAAATTCTGGTTCTCTGAGAATCATGTACCATTATATTTGATCAAAGATTATGAAGAGACAATCCATGAGAAACTGTTGTCTGGTTCAGTGGCATTTGGTTTACATGCTCGACCAAAGTTTCAGGAAAAGCAACTAAAATTTCGGCGGAGAGATGTATTTTATTATCTATTACACAAAGGAGACAAACCTAGCAACAGTTCCTGTGCCTCATGCAAAGGAGAAGTTAATTTAAGGTAGTTTAAATCTTGAGTTAGTTTTCAAGTTAAATAATTTATTAACCACCAACTTACTTTTTCTTTTTCCCATTGAATTAAAGGGACGCTAGCACATGCAGTATTTGCCAAGGTATGAAAATGCTAAGAACCTGCATCTTTTAGATTCCCTCAAATTTGAAATTGCCAATGAATAAAAAAGGGATTTCTTTCTTTGTAAATTTTTAGGTAAATGTCATAAGGATTGTGCAATACCCTTGATTGATCGCACAGGATCCTCTTTAGCTTTCAATATCACATGCAGAATATGCTATCATGATAAGACTGCAGCTCTTAATGCAAGTCGTATGGAGATCCGTAACACTCATCTTTCTAAAGGGATTCAAGATCAATCTCTTGCTCATAAGAAAATAATGCTTCCAATGACGGCACTCAACACTATTGGGTCTACTGGTAAGGTGGTGGTTCAAGGAAAAAATATATTAGTTCCTAATTCTAAAAAAGAAGGCAAGAGTAAGCGAGCGACAACCAGTACTTATGGTCTCATTTGGAAGCGAAAGAATGCAAATGACAATGGTGGTCAGGATTTCAGACTGGTAAATATTGTTCTGAGGAAAACAGAAGGCATAGATTCCTCAAGAAAACCAACTTGTTGCCTTTGCAATGCTCCTTACAGATCTGACCTGATGTACATTCGCTGTGAGAAATGCCTAAGTAAGCATACAATAACTAGTATAATCTATTATTATATATATAATTTTGATTTTACCAAGAACCTTTACCTAGCTACTGTTCTTTATATTTGCAGATTGGTACCATGCAGATGCTTTGGAGCTTGAGGAAGCCCAAATCTTTGATCTTGTCGGGTTCAAATGCTGCAGATGCCGAAGAAAAGCCTCCCCCAAGTGCCCGTATGGTAACCCTGATTATAGGAAACCTGGGCCAAACTTTGTAAAGAGTAGAAATAGACTTGAAGGGACCATGCCAGACAATTCTACAGTAGTACACCGATCTATTGTTGCCTCTTCCGTTGCTAAGGAAGGTTTAGCTGTCATTAATGGTGATCTTCTGCTTCCTTCCTCTGGAATTGTTGAACAAATGCAAACAATGGAAGCTGCAGTTCACTTGAGTGCGCCCAAACCAGAGCACAATAGCCAGCAAAAATTGACTGTCAGAAGACCACACACGACTGCCACAACGGATTTATGTTCTGTTAGTCAGTTTCCAGCAAGGAAAAACATTCCATGTGAAATAGATGACTATACTTTCTCTGTGACAAATGATGAGATTTTTGCCAACTCTTCTGAAATGGTAACATCATATGATTACCAAGACAGTGCAGGCTGTGGAGCTGTTTCCCTTAATGATATTAATCGTGGAGCTGTTTCCTTTAATGACATTAATCGTGACGACCAATGGAATGATCAAATGTATGAAGATGTTGAGGACTATGAACCACAAACCTATTTCTCATTCACAGAGCTGTTGGCGTCTGAGAATGATCAAGCAGATGTATCTGATGACCCTGCTAATGCTGGAGGTACTGGTTGCCTGTCAGGTTGTGGCGAGATTGGATCGTATGAAGAACTTGCATATGATGAATTGGGGCCACAAGGGGTATATTTAACTGAGGAAGACATGGAAAACAAAGGAAGTGCAGTTCATAATCTGTCATGTAACATTTGTAAGCTTGATGAACCGCCTGCTGATCTTCTCTGTGAGGTTTGTGGGCAGCTCATTCATTCACACTGTTCTCCTTGGGTTGAGGATGAGGAGCCTTCTAGTGGTGCAAATTGGAGATGTGGAAGATGTCGAGATTGGCGCTAAAAGATGTCAATACCGTATGCTGGTTCTGTTAACCCCCATACCTCGTTGGTTTTTCTGAACATGGTCAAGCTAACTCCAGCAAAGGTAACTTGGGGCCAAGTTGTGTGCCAACAATATGCCATATAAAGTCTTATTCATTGCTCATATGAAGTACTATACCATTTGCAAACTTATGGAATGGGATCTTGATGTTTTGGGTCTAGATTTAAGCATATCACACATGCAGTTTTTGGCTAACAGCTTACCTGGTTGGTGATCTTTTCGCTTTGTGTATAATGAATCTGAAAGGGTGACTGAACGGGGAAAGCTGGATGCTTTTGTAGTAGTACATCTGATTTTTTTTCTTTTTTGGTCACAGTGTACTCTGTAGGTGCAAACTACCTGAGAGAAAAAGAGAAGAAATACGAAATCATTTTATCTTCGGTAACAAGCTGAAGCATTTGAGTTGTGTTCTTTCTTATGTCAGTGAACTTGTGTTTCTGTGCAACTTCTCTGTTTGTTCAGATATGCCTAAGCGAGTGAATGAAGCAATTTATGAAAGCAAAATTCCAGGCTTGATGAAACAATCGATACAATTATATCCATTGCTCGGTTAGTCTGATGGAGCACTGGGACGCAATTGGAGTGACTCATTTGATTTCTTCCTTCTTGATGTCTTTTGAATTTTGACAAAGGGAAGACATCAGGTTGACGAATTAAGTTGCAATAGCATTTAAGTATCAAGTATCTATTTGATAGGATCTGAAAGCCATGTGTAAGTTTGCATCTTAAGAAAATTCTGATTAGAATGAGAGTGATTCATACTATAGAAGTGGATCCTTTTGGATTGCACAATCGATAATTGCTGGTACAATAACATTTGTGAGATTAATAGTTTGATCTGATTCGCTCAAATGCTGAGAAAAATATTCAGCAAATAGAAAGAGAGACTAACTGTGAGAAGAAGAAAAATAAAATGTGAATATGATTGAACCCACCATTTTAACATCTCCAACTAAACAAATAAATCGAATGGTAAACATTACATTGTTCTCCACTCTGTCTACTTGTGTGTTATTGGAAGGTTACAACAGACAAATCCAACGATACATTATTACATTGTCTTGATCGTAAAAAAAATTATCAAAGAAAATATAAAACCGTCATATTAGCAGTCCCTTTCAATTATTCCTACCGAAAAGAAGGGTAAATTAGGAACTTAAATGTGGCAAATACATAGGAGGGGGTCAATTAATGGCCAGAGTTATGATCTCTCCGAGAATTAATCTCTGTTCACTTAAGAGTTACCCTATGTACTTACGAACTGAATTAGCCTGGGGCTAAAAATTACCAAAGAGTCTAATGCTTAAATGGCGGCGGTAAACTTAAAATCAAATGAAATGGCAATCGTATAATGCTTTCGTTTCTATTCTTCCTTGCGACGATTCCAGCGATCCATTTGTTCGATCGCATTGTTCCTCCTTTAGCTCGATCCTTTCACTGATCGATGGAAATGGAGAATCGAGGAGGAATGGCGAAGGACTTGTCCTCCTTTGATCTTTATTGCTATCGGTCTTGAGTCACAACAATGTGATTGACATAATCTTAAGCTTGGGCCTAGTCTACATGATCTAGTTTTCTTATTTATTGCCTATAAATTTTCTTTTATCGGTGTTAGATATCTGGGTTCAATTCGATTAATTTCTAGAGATAATCAATTCAATCCCGATAAAAATATCCATTCGACAACTAAGTTGAAAGAGGTCGAAGCTCATATGAATCTCCATTAACCACCAAATTATATCAGAAAAACACTCGCATCTTTGGCGATCCAATACGGATTTCACAGTTGAACTATCCTTGAAAAATTATTCAACACTAAAGCATTATTTAATTCATCAGATAAATTCCTACATAAATAATTACCTTACAAATTTTTTTAAAATTTATCATTAAATATTGTCTCACTGCAATCATCGATGGCACCAAAACAGTATATTTCAAAGGAAATATAGAATAATAGATATATGTAATAAAGAGAGGAGTAAAAAGTAAACTGGATCGTTATATTTTGAGAAATATTCTTTATATTAGGCTAAATGCCTTTAGAATGACTCCTATCGCAAGACTAATGAGAAAAAGTATACATAAGTATATATTGTGCCTTTCATAGGTGTCCTTTGCCATGAAGCTCACTTTGGGAGGTTTAGAAAAGGCATGACGTGAGCAAATCATAAGCCGAATGTGAATCCATGCACAGACCTTGCTCCACAATTGTCTGGTGACCATAGGAAGAGATAAGCATAGCAGGCAATTCTTCTGCTGCTCACATGGCATGCAGTTCGACGTAGTCTAAAAAAAAAAAAAAGCCATTTGCATGCTAGAATATTGCCTTGAGGCTTCTCCGCTGCGATCCAGCTAAGCGTCTGAATGCCAAATGCCAGAATGAAAAAATTAATTACTTTTTATTTTCGATAAAATTAATTTATTTTTTATTTATTCGATTCAGTTAGTTAAAAAAAATCAATTATTTACCTCTAGCACAATGATCATAATTAATTAACCGTATGATATTAGCACGAGTTTTGCATGTGTGAAAATAATCGGAGCACCAATTCCTGAAAAAAAAGGGGCTAAATAAAATCAAATTATACTTGTAAATAAGCAAGAACTTTACAACAAAAACAAGCGATTCATGTAATTGGGCACAAATAAATCTTTCTTTCCGGCTCGATGGATATTTAAGTACTTTATTTTCATAATCGAGAAAAATACTTTTAGCAGATTTTTTTTTCTCTCCAAAAATTAAGTGACAAAGGAGTTTTCTCTTAATCTTGAACTATCAAATTACATTTCATGTTTACTTTGAAAAATGTTTTTTTTTAAAAAAAGAATTTTTTAAGAAATAAAAAAAAATGATTTTGCCCATTAAATAAATAAAAAAACAATCTTCTTTACTTAGTCTTGAAGAAGAATTTATTATATGCATCTCATTAAATAAATAAAAAAGGAAAATAATTTTTTTCATCAGTTTTATTTTCTTTCTACTAATAAACAGTGCATAAAATCTTGAATTTAGACCGGAAAACTTAACAGACAGAATATATTCTAAATTATGAAAAAAAAAAACTTTTAGTGGATTTTTTTCCTACAAAAATCAAGTGACAAAGGAGTTTTCTCTTAATCTTGAACTATCAAACTGTATCTTACACTGAGGTCATGTTTACTTCGAAAGAAAGATGAATTTAAAAAGAAAAAGAACTCTTGAAGAAATAAAAAAATTGAGAAAAAAAAAGAATATGAGGGGAAAAAAAAAACATCTGCCCATTAAGTATTTGGACCGGAAAACTTTCACTAAATTTATCATACTTTTTCTAAAAAAAT
>JBAMHZ010323254.1:0-12866 GCA_037177395.1 Alpinia galanga
AATTTCAAATCATTTGAAGAGCTATATCAGATTTATGTTCGGCATTACAAAGGCGGTGGAAGGAAAAGTAAGGCCCGGCATCTAGGTATGGCTAGTTGCATATATTATGTGTGGGAAGCAAGAAATAAATGTCGGTTTCAAAATGTTGCACCGGTTGTTGATTGGCTATTCAGAAAGGTTCAAATACATGTGTATCGATTTGTGGATCTTAAACCTCCATAGAGAATGCGTGGAATTGATGTGGATATGGCGTGGCCCTAGCGTGGTATGGAACGGCTTGGAGCTAGTTATTTATTGTTTGATTTTTGACGGTTTGATGTTTGTGGTGTGTGGTGTAGTACTTTGATATGAATCTTATGTCTATGATGAATGCGTGTAAGAGATGGATATGACATCACAATGGGCAACATGTGCCCATATGATGGAGGATGGTAGAGTTGATTGAGTGTGGATTGTGTTGGGTGTGGATCCGCCTCATATATAGAGGATTGGGCTCCATGATATCCTGTATGATGTACTTTTGACTTTGAGAGTTCACCTCTCAGAATATTTATATACATGTACCTATTTCCAAAAAAAAAAAAAAAGTTCTGAATTATTAAATTGTTTTGCTTCAAATTTTTAGGTTGATTTAGTTTTTTTTTTCCCGACTTTAATTTATTACAGTAAATTGAAGCCGAGTTTGAAATGTTCATATTCACAACGAATTATGTTTGACCAAATCGTATAATATAGAAAATCTACCTACTAAAATTTTCATTGGTAAACAGTAGATAGTGCAAATCTAATTTTCGAACACTTAGATTATGTAATCCTAAAAGTAGCATAAAAAACACACTGGCAGCCCAGATAATCTACATATTAATGTTACTGCTTGTGCCCAAATTAGTAACATTTAGATCAGATCATAGACAAAAAAAAAAAAAAAACACCTAACCATGGAAGAAACAACTGTATGATTCGGATTCGATCTAATTACACCAGCTCACATGTTTATTCCTTCACAAGGCGAATAGAATGCCACAACAAATAATTGAATAGAACAGTAAGAAGCGAATGCGAAATCTGAGGAGGAAACTAATTGTTCTGCCATGAAAGGACCAGAATCTACTCCAGATGAGAACAAGGTTTCAGAAACCAAAATAAATCGGCTGTAGTCCCACCAGAATTACCAGCAACATACACATTGCTGCAACCTTCTTCCTCCTTGAGCGCCATCAACGCTCTCTCTTTTCTGTCTCGAAGAACTGCCCTTTCCTGATCAAGCGTAATCAAGAATCATTAGAATAAAAAAATAGCTGACATGCTTGATCACGTTCTACAAATTTCGGAGAGAGTGTAATCGCTCACCGGAGTTGGTGGATTAGGAGGCTTGTTGTTGAGAGGGGATCGTCCGTTAGCAGTTGCTTTTGCGTTCTTTACACCGCGAGGCGAAGGGAAACGCTGGGGTGTTGGAGGATTTGCTCTGACCTCCTTCAGAAATGTTGATTTCTCGATCTCGATCTTCAGTTTGCTGCTTTTGTGTAGAGAACTGACATGTTTGCGGCAGAATTTTTTTTTTATGATGATGAAGAAGAAAAGAAAATTAGAGTTTTGGCGTGTGATTACTTTGGGATCAGAAGCTTGCTGTCATCTGTTTCTGCTTTGTGAGGGCTTTCAGCTACCTTGTTGACCTCCTCCTCGGCCTCTTTTCCGACGGGAGTCCTCCTACTTCCGACTGCCATCCTCTTGAGATCGTGGTAGAACTCAGAGATCTGGCTCAATATGTCCTTCCCAGAGAACAAATTCCTGGCTGACATCGTGCTCTTCAGACGAGGTGGTACCTTATCCGGCTTCGGTTCCTCCCTCTCCTCTTCTACCTTTTTTGCGGCGCTCGACTTGATCATCTCTTTCGCAGCCTTCCGCGTCTTTGTCGGGCGGGGGAGACGAGACGGCGTTGTTTGGTTCGGGTCTTGGTTCTCAAGATCCTCTTTGAAAGCCTTCGAAGCGGCGGTCTTTGGCTTGAGTGGAGACGCCGGGAGGAGCGGAGCAGCGACTAGGCCTCCTCTTCTCTTCAGCTTGTTCTCGTCTCTAAAACGCCTCAATCAAGAAGTTAAAATTCGCCCATTTCAGCTTCCACCAAACTAAGACTGCATCAAAATGCGAACTATTTGTTTAGACAGTGCAAATTCGATACCTGCGATTGCTGTTTCTTTCTCCGAAAGGCGATCTCTCTGAGCTCGATCTCATCAGCTTCGCCTGGTTGCACAATCCACCACAATTGACCAATCAAATCGAAAAAAAAGATGATTAGACGGAATAAAAGAATTTTAGCATGTTTTCCTCCGAACCTTGGGGCTAGCCATGGCCGTAAACTTGAAATCTTCAGCGATCTTGGGGTGATTACAGTCTAGAAGCCAAGAAAACGAGACATAAAAACGGGAATTCTCGAGCGAAAGATAAAATAAAGGGGAAGAATCTTTGTCGGAGCAATGACCTGGCCGGCAGAACCAGGCGGTATCGTCGACGGGAACGATGTCGGGGGCGGTGAGGTCGAGCCACATAGGGGCGTTGATGTTCTCGTAGGCCTCGTCCCGGGCGTACCTCGACTCAACCGTTTTCCAGTCAATGATGGCCGGCTCCATGGCTGGCGCTGCGCCGGAGGAAAGCGGCGCCGGAGACGGAAACCTAGAGGAAGCAGAGAATGAAGTGGCGGATCAAGAGAGGAAGGAGGTCGTCGTGGATTTCGTCGGTGAGTTTTTGTTTTTGTTTTTTTTTTCAGTTTCGGTCTCGATCTGCCGCGGGGAACGTTACGCTTCGTGTTAATTTTCCGACCGTTGGAGGGATCGTGGATCTCCACCTCCGTAATAAAAAATATCGCAATACAAAATTTCATTTTGCTCCCTCAAATTTCTTTGTTTTCTCAAAATGCACAATCGCCGTTTTGCCCTCTTAAGTTTTTTATTTCATCATCGAAATTTCTCCTCCGTCGTTTATAGTAACAAAGGAGAGGTCGGTTGGTAAATATACAGAGATAATTTTTAAGTTGACAGAGGTTAATTTCTAAAAAGATTATAATTTTGAACCACGATTGATTTCTTTCTTTGCATTTATTATATTTGAATTTCTAATTTCTCTCTCCTTAGACGTAGCTAAACCGAAGAGATAATTAATCTAGCTATTCCACATTTTTTTTTAAAGAGGTCGAACTAACTATTAAGCAGTAGGTTGTCTCGGCGGCGGCGGCCGCGGCGGCCACCTACCTTCTACCTCCGGCTGGATTTGCCTCTTGCTGACCCACTCTCGTTGCGAGCGGACAGAGTTTTGATGTTATCAAATCTGATGTTTCTGCTTCCATCGCCATGCTTTTGGGTTTTCCGTGATTTTTGCCTAGAAAAACAGTAGCAAATGACCTATACGGGAAGGCTGCCATAGCAATCACAATTTATAGCTGTAGATTTTATGGTTGGCTAGCAAAATTAATGATGCAAAACACTAAATAATTACAGTTCTATCGAGTGATCGTTGAGAACTGCCCACTCCATTATTGTCATGTAGCTGCTGAAGTCATAGTCATGCATGTACACGTGCTCGGCGTCTCTTTCCATCCCGAACTCCCCAGCCAATGGGAGGACGCTTGAGAAACATGAGCTTGGGCTACCATCGCCGGCGCCTCCGTTGGGAACTGCATTCATGCCCGGGGAGGGCTTCCTTATCTGCTCCTTTGCATCCACAAGCCTCTGTTTCAGTTTCAGCACCTGCAAATAGATCAATCGCAGCTCAGCCATGTTGCGCAAGCATGCGCTAGTAGTAGTATTACTGCTACGAGTTGAAACTGACCTCGTTCTCCAGATGGTATTTCTCGACGGCGGCGGCGTCGTGGGCAGCCTTCAACTTGGCGTAGTCCTCCACCATCTGCTTGTTCTTGTACCGCCCCCGCCGGTTCTGGAACCACACCGCCACCTGGTTGGAGTCCAGCCCGAGCTTGGCGGCCAATCGGTCCTTCCTCCCCGTCTCTAATCTCCTCTCCTCCGAGAAGCTCCTCTGCAAGAACTCCACCTGCTCCTCGCTCAGCCTCCTCTTCTTTCCGCCGCCATCACCCTCGTTTGCCTTCCTCCTCGTCCGGCGCACCCTGGTCCTCTCGCTTACTGTCGCTGAAATGTTAACAAATTCAAATTGCAATTGTTTTCGCATGCATAACTGCACGAGAAGATGAACTGCAAGCCAACCTCGAACAGGCATCTGGTAACCGAATGAGGAGGAGAACAGCACTTGTTCTTCCACACAGTGGTCATACTCGTTTCACTCATCTAGTCATCTTCTTCTGTCCTGCTGCCAATGCAGCTCGTGGGCTTGAAAATTCAAAAGGAAGAAAGATAAATTCACTTATTGCCGAAAGGGAGGCTGCAGTTTGCTAAATGCTACTCTGTCGAACTCGCCAGGCTTATTTATAGGTGGCAGGTGAACACAAAGACCCTTTGAGGAAGGCTGGAACGACCTCAAGATCAAGTGGGCGTGAAACCGAGTTGAGATCTTTTCATGCTAATCTGCATTTGTTAATCGATCACAGTCAATGAAAGCTGAATTGCTTGGTTTGTTGTTATCATTAGAGGAAGTGACTAATGAGGGGATGAGTCAGTCATTCACGTGATTTGATATATATATATATTTATCTCATTTGTCCACGCTGAGATCAGAAAGAATGGCATGCTCGATCGCTTAGGGACATTATAATTTGTTGGCACTTAGGACACTCGAAGTTTCTTAGACTCCTTCGCAGTTTCTTCTTCTTTTTAATGCAAGTTGTGAGCCATTGTCTTTCTTCCTATTGCTGCAAGCCGTGAGCTAACATCCCTCTTCTCTGTATAAAGAAACAGGTTAGTACTAATTACCCTTTAATGGCAATGCATTGTCGTCTTTGTCTATAAGTATCGCTTTAATCTTTTCCTTTGTACCTCACATCCTCGTGCTTAATGGTGCAGTAATCTATTGCACATGTGCAGAATTGGCATGTTTGGATGAGAACGAGCATTACATTAAGGATTAAACTTCCAAGGCCCTAAAAGAACTAACATAATCTTATCTTGCATCCCAGACTTAGTCAGAAACTGAGGTTAATTAGCTAAACTTATTCGCTATCTCAACATGTTTAACTGATCATATGCTACCTTACTTTGCAACTACTTAATTTGCTTTTGCTGATGAGCTAAATTAACCATAGCACAAGAGTGAAAACTGGAAAACTCAACTTGATTAGCTGATCGAAATCGCGTCTCCATATGTTTTGACTGATCACTGTGTTTGGAAAGTAATGAATCTACTTAACTGTGGCACAGGAGTGAAAGCTGAAAAAACAGAGTGCTGGTGGGGAAGACAAGCTGAAGATTCTATGGTTAACCCTTCCCTGTGCACGCTTGCTGACGACTCAATTTCATCTTGTTCTAAGATTTGCAGGCTACACATGCTCTAGCTTGATTTGATCTGATGCAGTAGATGCTTTTCTTTAATCTCGCTGGAAAACAGTGACCTTTTATCAGCTTTGGAAACCTCCGCAATAATGGTGCAGAGCCGTCTCCCATTTGATCAGTCACTTCGTCTCTGCATCTGGTTCAAAGGTTTGTGCCAGGTAACATCAAATGTTCAGCGTGAGAAAAATGGAAACTTGGGAGGGTCCCTTAGCCTTGAGGGGTTGCACCTGGCTTGCCTCTCTGAGGTAGTTCCTATCCTTCAACCACATTTCTGCCACTCTCGTCATCCAATTTCGTCATCTTCCTGTTGCAATACGAGCAAATCTTATCTCCTCCCTATCAATCATGGAGGCTAAGTCATCACTTTAGCTGGAAGGATTAGCATGACTAAGAGTAGTATTGTGGGCTCCTAGAAACTGGGCATTCCACACTGTCTCTTCTTCTACCTTTAGGCCATGGCTGTCATCTTTCCAGGGGATGTGCTTATTCACTGATGTGATTTGCACGACCCTCTTGGGGAATGGCACTGGGACTGCCACGGTAGCGACTTGATAGAAGGGTTAAGTCCATAGCAAGGTACAAACAAACAGTAATGAAATTGGCTCCATAAGAGAGTCTCAATCAACTAGGCCAAAATTTATGTGCTGTTTTCTTCTCCTTTTTTTTTAGCACAAGTTGTGCATGTGTATTTGGTTTACCCTTGAAGTGGGTAGATTAACTTGAAAGAGTCCAAAATAGATGTTCTTATGCTTTGTATTCTCACATGCTTAACTATGGCTGAATCCGTAACCAAATGTTGTGCCATCTTCATTTCTGACACCATTAGAGTATGTTTCATAGTTTCTAACCCTGGGGGTGCTCATCAGTTAATACCAAAGCCTCCAATGTTGAATCATCCGGTAAATCTTAACATAATACATTCACATGGAAATCATTAAGTCATTGGCACAACTCGGCCATTGAAGACCAAGAGGGCAGCAGAATCACATACTGAGAATATCTAGACAACAACGAATGGATACTGAACTTGGAAAACAAATGCACAAAGTAAACAAAGCTCTAACATGTGGTGTTTCACTTTGGTGTGGCACCTCCGATTCCCAAAGTCAGCTGAATGTCATCTAGTCCACCATCGTGAATTTTCTCACCCTCCCATGGCTTCACCCACATCTTCTCAAATTCAAACTCTGCGCCGTGAAGTCCCCTCTCCGACATCCCTCCTGACGAGCCTACTGCAGTCCCCTCCATCACAACTAAGGGCTTAACAAGGTTGAACGTTGGGGAACCAGGAGCTGCTGTCTGGGAGCTGACCCCCTGGACAGAGTCAATTGTGGATGCATCAGACTCGTCACATTCAAGAATTGTGGTAGGTTGCACCAGTTGGTGGTCTCTACTAGGACTAGAAGGAGCAGAAATAGCATAAAGAGAATGGCAGAATGCATTGTCTAGACTCGGGATCTTGGGTGGGCGGGAGGCAGTAGGGGATGATATCTGCGGGGTCACTGGGGCACTGCTAGATATGCCAAGCGGGGGAAGGGATGTAAGATTGTGGAGAAACGGGAGGAGATACGAGGGATTGACACTGGGGTTGTGGACATTAACATGGCGGCTGGGGCTTGGGAAAGACGATGTCGATGGGCTTGCATGGTAGGAAGGAGATGGACTTGGGAAAGATGAGGACAGCGGACTCCACAGAGGGGACCAGGAGCTTGGACTTATGCCAGAAGATGGAGCAGTAACTAAAGATTCTGGAGGTGCTGGTGGTAGCTCGGAGTCCTGCCAATGGATCAATCATCAATCAGCATCTGTACATTACAAGCTAAAGGAAGTAAAATTTGAGGGGGAAAAAAAATCAATGTTTAGATGTTATTTAATATGATAAATCACATCAACTATGATTAAGTGAAGGTAATGTTTGCCTCTGCCCTTCTGTTCTCAACTAGATCAACAATAAATTGGGTAGTACCTTCCGACTATTGCATTTACACACAAGGATGAAGGCGCTGTCTTCTGTGTTATGACCTAGCAAATGCCCAGCATATGGATTCAACAATCTCTGAATTTTTTAGCATTTATCTTTCTTTGTATAGAGAATTGTATAGTTCTATAAATAATCCTTATAAATCATTTCAGATAATTATATCGTGTTGCAATCCCAAAGTTTTTATAGTGTCAAAGTCAAGTTCTCCTTAATCTTTCTGCTTGCATGATGCATAGTTTCTAGAACATTTAGCATCATTGCATTGTCTCTCTTCCCCATCCATACATACAAATCAGATTACTTCCTCCAACTGGTGAACTCGTTGTTGTTTTGCATCATCCATCTTCTCCGACCCTCACAACTAACTCCAAAACCAAATCATACAATCTACTGCTGCCACTTGTGGCTGTCAATGCAGCCATCATGAACTCTTGCAAATACCACTTCATCCCATAAGACGGTGAAACAACCATTCTAATTTATGTGAAAATCTTAAACTTCTGTAATACTGGATATACACAAGCAACCTGTCATCCAATATTGTCCATAGGGTCAATTAGATCATCTGATCTAACATTAGACACCTAGATGATAATCCAAAATTTCTACGTCAATTGTATCATTTATGGGACAACAATCTTTGAATGGATTTCCTATGTTTTAGCATTTGCAATTTCTTTATTTCTATTGCATAAATAAAAGACCAACAAAAGCAAACACCAACCTAGATATTAAGCAAAGTATGAAAATGGACTAAGAAGTTAAAAATAATGAAAAGAATGCAAGTTTTATGGGTTAGAATGAGATGGAGTTTCTCACAATATAAATCTATTGAAAAATTATAGGCAAAGACGTAATTGATGCAAAAGAACAACCCAAGTTCAAGTTGATAGCCAGGAAAGGCCAACTAAGTAGGTCATTATGTATTGAAAGAAAGTAAAATATCTCTAAGAGGGAGGGAATTAACTGAAATGACGAAATCACGAGTAAATACATCATATATCGACTGCTGTACATCACTTGTTGTTTTCAATTGCCTTAAGATGGGTATTTTTTTTCATAGATTCATGACCTGAAGAACAATTTGGCTGCTGGAAATTTGGCATGCAAGACATGACACACAGCAGTATAATACGAAAGTTTCAATTTTGCTGTGGCTATCCACAATTGACTCTAGCGATGTGGAGTTGCGGATTACCAGCAAAAGACCATATAAAATTTTCATTGAATGCGTGTGCAGGCTCAAGCAACTGGTGTTTGATTTCTAAACTACTGGCTGTTTTCCCCTTTTTTTTTTCCGGTTCAACTCCTTCAAGCAACTGCTATACAATCTACTTCTCTTGGAGGATCCTCCAGTGGAATCACATAGCAGCTGCTGACAGTATAACAGGAAAAAAAAATTACCGAAAGAAGCGAGGAACGATGTAAAACGTTCATAAGTGATCGGAACCACTAGATACCCAAAGATCTTTTTCATTGCATATGCGATCTAACATTAGAAATCACAACATTGAATCTCCAAGTCAGGACAGAGAACCACCAGAAAGATGAAATTGAAGGGGAAGAGAGAGAGAGAGAGAGACGATACCTTTCGATAAGTGGTGCCGTCCTCCTCTACGATCCACCCGGCCTCACGGCACAAGGCCTTGAGGACCTCGTTGTTGTCGCAGTGCTTGGGGAGCTTGTAGTTACTCATCGCCCGCAGCCCGGAGAAGATCTTGGCCGAGATCGCCCGACGCAGCCGCTCCCGCCGCTTGTTGTTTTCCCTCTCATTCCACGTCGGCTGCCGCCCTCCTCCCGCCGTCATCCCTCCAGCTCAGATCCACCTAAAAAAAAATTCCTACCTTTTCTTCTCCTTCTCCACCTCTCTGCTCAAATCCTCCCTCTTTCCTCGCAAACGAAAGAGACTGAAGATGGAAAGCCAGCAAATTTCTCTCCCACTGTTAATACTTCTCTCTCAGATCGCGCACGTGGTCAGTGACGCATTTATTCATTTATTTTTTTATTTTTTTCTTAATTTTTTTTTATTTCTGCTTTGAAAATTACGTTGTTTTCGGGAAAAAAGTTCTTATTTTATCTAACAATAAAAATTAACAAAAATTTCAGTGATGGAAAATGAAGCAAAAAAAATTCTTATTCGACAAAAATAAAAAATAGAACATTTACATTCAACTAACAAAACCATTAAATTTAATGACAAGGTTTGGAAGATAAATAATCCAATGTCTCTGCAAACTATGTTATAAAGGAAATCTTATGAATACCCTCCAAATTCGTGGTTAATTCCCTAACAAATTAACCATAAATGGCAAGTAAATTTCGCGGCTCAAGTCGTGTGAATATAACCCTAAACCTGTCCGTTTCCTTCCTTATATACGGATTATTCCACTGCCGTTCATCTGATGCGATTCTATAGATCAACGGCCAAGGCAATTGTTCCCATTTGTTGCTCGCGGGCGCAGCGTCGCCCTTTATATACGGTTGTCGCACCGTCGTCAACTAGGAATAGATCTGTTCGCGATGGCTGCTTCGGCGACCTATGCTATCGGAAGCCCTATCGTCCGCGTCGCCAAGCCATCTCCGTCGTCCTCGTCCTTCCTCGGAGTTCGAATCCACCCGCGAGTTGAGTGGTCGGGCCGTAGCGCCTCCGCTTCGCCATCATCCGCCCTTGCTGTTTCCTGCGCCTTGTCCAGAAATGTCACGGCCGTTGAGGTGGAGAAGAATGGAAAGCTTGGATTGGGGCCGAGGCCGGATTCATTCGGTCGTTTCGGACGGTTTGGGGGAAAGTACGTGCCGGAAACTTTAATGTACGCCCTCTCCGAGCTGGAGGAGGCGTTCTGGGCGCTCACGAAAGATGAGGACTTCCAGGTACCATCTGTACTTTGGCTTCATGTTTACGGTTTCTATTTTATGCTGTTTAGCTTCCTTAAAGCTTTGATCTTTGCCAATCGAGTAGTTTGGGCTGAGTTGTTATGGTTCCATTACTTGGCATCTGGGATATGGAAGCCAATTGAATTTGCTTCTTTCTTTGACTAGAATGTTCGTGTTATTTAATGTTTTTTTTCTTCATCTAGAATACCACTGTCTTTCTTCCTCGCTAGAAAAAAAGCCTTGGAAAAACTCATATTTTCTGTTCCTCGTCATTTGTGATGGAGAACCTATTTGGAGTATGAGAGTTGCAGGAAGAGGGGATTAGTTTTGATAGTTTGGAAAAAAAACTTTGGGATGGGGAGGAACTAGTCCATCCAATCTTCTCCACCGTCCCTCCTTAATACTTCTTCAATTGAAATATGTGGAGAATGTAACAGTACGACCATTGGAATTTGAAATTCCAACTTAAACGCCAAGCCCTTTTCTTGTTCTAAATTGTGGTTCAAACTTCTACACTCCAAGACCTCGTGCACAAACTTGTTCCTTGATATCTCCTCCATCCATGTCCTTGGTGATTTTTATTGTATCAAAATGGTATCTGTGGTTCAATATTTCATTGGTTAGTTGGATATTTGTAATGTCTATTATATAATTAAGTGAATGGTGTTTATAGATTGGAAAATAGGTAGCAGCAATGATTTCTTTCTGTCATAGATCAATATGAAAACGAAACACATTCCTTTCTCATCAATTTTTTGGAACAAGGTTCTGTTGAAAATGTTATTTAACTTTTAACCCTTCCCTTTTTTTCTCATCTGCTTAATAAAAAATTTTGAAATAAACTTTCATACTCCTTGAATCATTTCAATTCAGAAATGGATTTAATATGGTGTTGATATCATAATAATCATTTTGCTTCAGTATAAAAAAAACATATGATTGTTTGATTATTTCATAGGTGAATAAATAAACAGGACAGATACATACCCTGACGGAAAATATACTTTGCTTCTTTCCTGCCACATTTTTAATGGTTGCTTAATGGCCATTAATATTGGGTATATTGTAACCATAGTACATGTTTCTCACTGCTCTTTTTCTCTTTACAGAAAGAGTTGGATGGAATTCTCAGGGATTATGTTGGCCGAGAAAGCCCACTATACTTTGCAGAACGGCTCACAGAGCATTACAGACGCTCTAATGGTGAAGGTCCACATATTTATCTGAAGAGAGAAGATCTTAATCATACTGGTGCTCACAAGATCAATAATGCTGTTGCACAAGCCTTACTTGCCCAAAGACTGGGAAAGAAGCGCATCATAGCTGAGACAGGAGCTGGTCAGCACGGAGTTGCCACTGCTACAGTTTGTGCTCGGTTTGGCTTGGAATGTATTGTTTATATGGGTGCCCAGGATATGGAAAGACAAGCCCTCAATGTATTCAGAATGAGGCTTCTTGGAGCCGAGGTTTGTATAGAAGATTGATTTTATCTTCATTTTTTCATCAGTGTCAAGTGCTGCAAACTTGACGTATATGTTATTGTTTTTAAACAGTGGTGGCAATGGTTTCTAATTTTATGCAATTAGTCCATTTCCTTTGGGCATTTGGTTAAAGTAATTTCACCATCGCTGTTGTTGTTTCAATGCAGGTAAGAGGTGTCCATTCTGGAACTGCCACACTCAAGGATGCCACTTCAGAGGCTATACGTGATTGGGTGACCAATGTTGAGACTACACATTACATTTTAGGGTCTGTAGCAGGTCCACATCCTTACCCAATGCTTGTTCGAGAATTTCATGCAGTAATAGGCAAAGAGACAAGAAAGCAAGCTTTGGAGAAGTGGGGTGGGAAACCAGATGTTCTCGTTGCATGTGTTGGTGGAGGATCAAATGCCATGGGACTCTTCAATGAATTTGTCGATGACATAGATGTAAGATTAGTTGGTGTAGAGGCTGCTGGCTTTGGGTTGGACAGCGGAAAACATGCAGCAACGTTGACAAAGGGAGAAGTGGGGGTTCTACATGGTGCCATGAGTTATCTGCTACAGGATGATGACGGTCAAATAATCGAGCCTCATTCTATAAGTGCTGGGTTGGTGATGGTGTTTTAATTACTGGATCTATGCTTTGTCCAGTTGGATCATACTTTATATATATAAATATTGTTCCTGATAATCTGATTTTTTACATGCTAGGTTGGACTACCCTGGAGTTGGACCTGAGCACAGCTATTTGAAGGATATTGGCCGAGCTGAATACTTTAGTGTCACAGATGAACAGGCTTTGGAAGGTAATAAAAGCTATCAAGTTCTTTATATGTCTTCTTATTCTGCTTGCTAGTCTAATTGTGTATATACGAATTGATAGTACTAAGCAATGTATTTGTACCTCTAATATCCATAAGCCTTGTGCGAACTGATAACTCCAATTAGGACACCATTTAATCACAGAATCCCATTTTCATCCATGTGAATGATCTTATAGGTTTTACAGCTACTACATTCACGTTTTAACATAATATGATTGAGAAATCAGCTGCTATTTTCCAAGCAACCACATATTCATGTT
>JBAMHZ010323471.1:0-7500 GCA_037177395.1 Alpinia galanga
TCGCTTTCGCGTCTCTCTAAAATTGCAGTCATGGTAAAATCTTGGTTTATTTAATCATCAGGGACTCCCAAGCACACAAATTTTCATAAATAGAAAATGGAAGGCTTGTTATTTAACAGTATAACATGACTTATAGGCCCTTGTCAACCAATGTATCTATTTCTACTTTTCAGTTTAGACCTACTCTTTCCAATTCCAAGTTTATTTGGAAATAAAGTAGATTACAAAAAAGAAAATCTGAGTTTCTAAACATATGATTTCGATATGAGAAGAGAGTGGGTTGCCCGGGATTCGAACCCGGAACTAGTCGGATGGAATAGATAATTTCCTTATTAATTTAATAAAATAAAGAAAAACCCCTCCCCAAGCCGTGCTTGCATTTTTCATTGCACACGGCTTTCCTGTGTATCCATCTAAAACTCAGATCTTTCCCTAGATAAAACTAAAAAAAAAATGAAATAGTCAGTTGATTTTTTTTAAGCCTTCCTACATGAACATTTCAGCATAGAAAATTTTTTTACTATCTCTTTAATATCTAGATTTTTTAATATCATTTAAATTATTTTAATTATTTTAGGTTTTTCGTAGATTGTTTAGGGAAAATTGCAAATTACACAGTCTGATAACAAATTATTCAGACTTGGCCAAATCATTGATACAAAAAATATCCAAATACCAAATCTGTCTTCCATAGAATCTCTGGAAAGTAGAAGCCATTTTTTGTAAGTTCAAAGTAAGAACTTGTTCTTCCTCCATAAAGAATTCTTCCAATAATCCCGATCCTAATCTTTTCAAAAAAACACGTACCTTGCTTTTATGTTTACGAGCCAAAGTTCTAACACAAGAAAGTCGAAGTATATATTTTACTTTATACAAACTCGTTTTTTTGTAGGATCCGCTATGATAATGAGAAAGATTTCTGTATATACGTACAAATCGGTCAATAATATTGGAATCTGATAAATCGGCCCAGGATGCCTTACTAATGGGATATCCTAATACGTTAGAAAATTTCGCTTTAGATAATGATCTAATCAGCAAAATAGTTGGAACTCTGGTAGCAAACTTTTTAATAGCTAATGATATTAAAAATGAATTTTCTAGCATTTGACTTCGTGTCATTGAAGGGTTTCGTTGAACACTTGAAAGATAGCCTAGAAAGTCAAGTGAGTAATTGGAAAATTGGTTTATCTGAATCCTTCCTGGTTGAGACCACATGTAAAAGCAAGATTGCCATAAATTGACTAGGTAATATTTCCATTTAGACATTAAAATGGACGTTCCTTTTGAAACCAAAAGGAATTTTCCTTGATACCTAACATAATGCATGAAAAGATCCTTGAACAACCAAAAAAAAACCTTAAAATCCTCAGCACAAACTTCTAGAAAATGTTCTATTTTTTCATAGAAATAGATACGTTCAAGAAAAACTTCAGAAGATATTGATCGTAAATGAAAAGATTGGTTACGCAGAAAAACCAAGATGGATTCATATTCACACACTTTAGAGTTATATAGGAAGAAGAAGAATCTTTGATTCTTTTTTTTTTCAAAAAAAAAAAGAAGATTGTTTTGGAATAATAAAACAATTCCGATTATGATACTGGTGCAGAAAAATTCGCAATAAATGCAAAGAAGAAGCATCTTTTACCCAATAACGAAAAGTTTGAACCAAGATTTCCAGATGGATGGAATGGGATAGTAGTATATCTACTACATAATTAGAATGTGATAATTTGTCTTCTAAAAAAGGAAATATTGAATGAATGGATCGTAAATTAAAAAATTGGACGATCTCTTTCCTTTCTATAAATGGTCTTTCTCGTAGAGAAAATGGAATTTCCAAAACAACGGCAAATGCTTCGAATAGGATTTGACAATATAAATCCGTGTTGTGTCCAAAAAATAAATTTTGTTTAGGATCATTAGCAGAAAAAATCAAATGATTTTGTTGATACATTTGAATAATTAAACATTTCAGAATTAGTAAGCTAGATTTTTTGTCAGAATCCGCATTTAAAATTGATCTATTTAAACTATGATCATGAGCAAGTATATAAATAGACTCTTGGAAGCTAAGTGAATATAGGAAGTCCTGTTGCTGAGATCTATCTAGTTCTAAATATCTTTTGAACTCCTCCATTTGATTTGAACCAAAGACAGACAATTGGGTTGGGTGGTTATCAAATGATACATAGTGCGATACAGGCAAAACAAGGTACTTTAGTAAGAAAAAAATAGCCACCTCGGTAAACGTTTCAACGGATTCTCTATTCCCTTCTTTTACATTTAATTGCATTTTTTATGCTCATTATTTGGTTTAGGATAAAAAGATGCTTAGAAATCCTTTATTTTTCAAACCAATCACTCTTTTGATTTTGGAAAAAAAAAAATACTTTATCAATATGCTGCTTCTTTTACACATCTACTTCCATTCCATAATGAACTGGACCAATAACTAGGATTCATATAATCCATGAAGAAACCTGTTCCGTTCCGCAACTGGTACTAATCTATTTTTAACCTATAATTAGAAATAAGATCGGATAATTATTCAAATTAAGAATAGAAGCTCGTTACTTTTGCTTTCCCTATAATTAATTGAAACCATAGGGTTCTATCCATTTATTCACTCAACCCTATTTGAAATTGAATTCATTTTGTTCCATTTAAAAAATGGTTTTGTACCGATCTGGTAAGAATAAAATATTCTTTGAATTCTTCATTGAATACGACATGCTATTTTTTCCATTCATTTCCTTTTAGGATCAGTCGTGGTCTTTAAAACTTTACCAATAGTATTGGACGAATCCTCGCTTCATCCAAATGTGTAAAAAATTCTAACCGCACTTAAAAGCCGAGTACTCTACCGTTGAGTTAGCAACCCGAAAAAGGAATAAGTCGATACAATCATAATAACAAACACTAAAGAAATTCTACGAAGTAATCAAAAGATTGAACTAAAAAATTTTCAAATAAAAAATCGAGAGAAATCCAAAAATTTATAGACCTTAAAGCGAATCCACCATTTCCATGAAGTAAAGTAAAAAATCAAACTTCTGAGACGGAGATAAATAGATACACTTATTATTTCTAATAAATTATATTTGTTAGATATACTGTTGTCAATATAATAAAATTATCCATTTTCTAAAAAGAATAGAATGGAAACCCACAAATAAAAACTTGTGTTGAATTGGCACTCCATAACAAATGGACATAGATACAAAAATGGAAATGGGGAAATGAAGAACTAGCAAAAAAATGAAGGTTTTCTTGTTCTAGATATAAAATCTAGAATTTTATGGGAATAAAGAGAAATAGGCACGAATAGAAAAAAAAAAAAAATAGTAGAGAAAGGCTATACAAAACTATACTATACAAGCCATGACCCCTTTCTGATCCCATTTTTCCTTAATTCAAAAAAATTTGCGTTTGATTAGGCCGAAATTACTTTTTTATTTCTGCCTTAGTTAAAATATCCTGAACAGTTCCTGTAGGTTGAGCACCTTTTTCAAGAAAATAAAGAATGACAGGAACGTTTAAATAAGTTTGATTCTTTATTGGATCATAAAAACCCACTTTCCGAAGATATCTTCCTTCTCTTCGGAATCTAACATCAATTGCAACGATTCGATAGACGGCTCATTGGGATAGATATAGATGAACAATACCCCCCCCAGAAACGTATAGGAAGCTTTTTCTTCGTACGGCTCGAGAAAAATGATTTAAGGCTCTATTTATGTATAGAAATAGAATTCCAATAGCAAATGGGTGTAATTAGACTATGATTTAAGTCCCCTTCCACCTTTCTCCTTCCTTTCTGAAAGGGAAAAACCATTTATACTCATAACTCAAGTTGAATAATTTTCAAAAAAAAAAAAAAAAAAGATTTTGAAAATTTCTTTTATTGAGTGGTCTTTAAATCCCTTTCTTTTTACTAAATTTTTAGTAAAATTTGAATTCCTCATTCTGAGGCAGTTATTGATACAATTGAAAGGGTGTTTTCTTGTTCTGGTCTTTTTTATCCTTATTTTTAATCATTGGGTTTAGACATGACTTCGGTAATTTTGAATCCTTTCAAAATGGCAGCAACATACCCTTTTTTGTAACCTTTTTCAAAGAATCAGCCAAACATTTGATTCCCTGTGATACACTTTTTGTATCGAAAGCATTTTCTTAATTCCAAGAATTTTTTTATTTTGGATTGGAACCTTTTATTTCTATATCAAAAATATACTTACGAAGTTCTTCTATTTTATAGCTTGATATTAACCCTAGATCCTTGCCCTAAGAAATAAATCAATACTTTATACTCGAGCTCCATCCTATATTATTTAGGATACAACCCAACAAAAAGGGTAGTTTAGCAGAACAAGTGATGTCGAGCCAAGAGCACCCTCATTTTGATATATATAAAAGGGTGGATGCAAGAATCCACAATGGATCGTGTCCTTCAAGTCGCACGTTGCTTTCTACCACATCGTTTCAAACGAAGTTTTACCATAACATTTATCTAATTTGGAGCCAGTATAAAATTGAGTCCATTACAGAATCATGAATAGTCATTGGTTCAGCCGATACATAGTAATGTATGTTTTTTCTTTTCTAAGATATTTTTCTTAAGAAATTTTATCAGAATTAGAAATGAATCCCTATATATAAATATAATTAATATAAATATATATATTTTTTTTTGTTTTGAAAAAAAAATAAAAAAAAAATGTATGAATTAACCTGTTAGAATCTTTACATACATAAATATAAAATTATTTTTAAAAGCAAAACAAATATAGATTAAGTCCTTACTCCTTTTTTTATCCTAACCTAACCAAGTCTTAAGAAACTTAATCTCCTTGACTCAATTTAGTGATAATACAAAAAACTTTCTCTTGTTTCAAAATTCAGAGATCTGCAGAGAATTAATAATTGAATTACTCCATTTATTATTTATTTAAGGAATAGAAAATAGGGCTCCTTTCGCATTTCGACTCCGTCAAATCAAAATGGTAGTAAGGTTTTTCTAAGTAACAAATTTACTTCAATATGAAGAGAAGAAACATATGATCAAAAGCCCGTTTAACCTTTATTTTGAATTCAAACCCTTGTTTCTCTCTTAATTGGGTTACAACAAATAAATTGAATTCCACAGCTGTGTCATTTGTTGAACTCCATTAAGTTTAGTTTATTAAAAACTATAAACTATATATATGTATTCTGATAGAATGAATATGCTCTGGGACGGAAGGATTCGAACCTCCGAATAGCGGGACCAAAACCCGTTGCCTTACCACTTAGCCACGCCCCATTTCAATTTTGATTTAACACTAATAAAGAATAATAGTGGTATTGGTTTGTCGTCAATTCTAGTCCAAATATTTAATTTTTAGAAAAATTTAGATTGTTGTTAGGATTTTGACACGGATAGATATAGAATTATCTTGAATTTATTGCTCATTAGGTAGAATTCAATTAAAATATTGTATTGAAAGTCAAATTTCTTCTATTCTCCTTTGAGAATTGCAGGATTTTTGGTTGGGTAAACTCAAAGAAAAGGAAAGATTTTTTCTACCTTTCTCTTTTTGTTTTTACTTATATCAATAACTCAACCAAAATACAATTATCTCCAAGAACAAAATAAAAAGTTTATTATGCTTAATATCTTTAATTTGATCTGTATTAATTCTGCCCTTTATTCGAGTAGTTTTTTCTTCGCAAAATTGCCAGAGGTCTATGCTTTTTTGAATCCAATTGTAGATGTTATGCCAGTCATACCTTTGTTTTTTTTTCTCTTAGCCTTTGTTTGGCAAGCTGCCGTAAGTTTTCGATAAGATCTTTAATACTATCCTAGAAAATGAAAAATTCCTTTAATTTAAGAAATAAGATTTAAGAAATAAGAAATTCGAACAATACAAAGGATCAGATAATTTTTACTCTCAATTTCAACATGAAACTTTTGAGTAGACACAAAAAATATGAATCACCCCATTTCCCCACTCTAATCCCTAAGTGAAAGGCCTTACCTTCGTAGGATAGGATCCATTTTGGGTATGAAAGCAAATTTAAGTAATGAACGACTCTTATCTTATGCTAAATGAATTTATGAAAATTCTTTTGTATTTCGAGAAAGCACTTTATTTTTTGGTGTCAAATTAAGATATGTGGTATAAAAATGGACGATCTATTTTATTTTTTTTTTTTTTTGAAAAAAAAAAAAGATCTTGGAGATTGTGTAATGCTTACTCTCAAACTTTTCGTTTACACAGTAGTGATATTCTTTGTTTCTCTTTTCATCTTTGGATTCCTATCTAATGATCCAGGACGTAATCCTGGACGTGAAGAATAAAAAAGGGGGTTGTTTTCCTTACTTGATTTTTTTTTTCGTAGGTTTTTTTTTATCTATTTGATTTGATGCATTTAACTAAAAAACTAAAAAAAGGAACTATAAAAAAACAAAAAGGGATTTGCAAAATTTGAAAGAAAAAAAAATATCAAGTCATCAACGGAAAGAGAGGGATTCGAACCCTCGGTACAAATAACTCGTACAACGGATTAGCAATCCGACGCTTTAGTCCACTCAGCCATCTCTCCCAATTGAAAAAAAAAAAAGATAATTCTTTTTTTACATTAAAAATAATTAAAGATTTAAAGATAAAGAATAGAAAAGTATTTCTTTCTCTATCTTTATTATAGAGATATGTATAACTTTTATCAAAAATTACATTTTGCTAAACTAAGGGCTCGAAAAAGATAAATAAGGTAAAAAAAAAAAGAAGACTTCTTAGCTTTGATTTTTATTCAAAAAGGTCCATTCCCTAAGAATATAACGGAATGGACCTTTTTTGTAAAAAAAAAAGGAAAAACGAAGAAAGAATAAAATAATAAGAATAAGAAGTTAAACTTTCTTGTTGTTTTAATAGGACGTATTTTAATTGTTAAAACAAAACCAGATAAATAATTTTATCTAGAATTCCTTGTAAAAAAAATGAAACTATAGACTCTTACCCAATGTATTTTATGTTATAATTTTGATATTTTTCTTAATTACGTCGAATTTTTTGTTCGACAAAAGATAAATTATTATATAATAATAATATTGTAGCGGGTATAGTTTAGTGGTAAAAGTTTGATTCGTTCTATATCCCCTTGATAGTTAAGGGGTCTTTCGGAATAATCGATATTCCGACCAAAAACTTTATTTCTTAAAAAGATTTAATCCTTTCCCTCTCAATGATAGATTCGAGGAAAAATATAAATTCTCATGATTTTTATCCAAAAAGAAATGAAAATTTGGATTCTGAAATTGCGAAACAGAATATTCGAATTGTATTAATAATTTAAGTATGGATAAAGAATCCATGGATAAAGAAAGATTTCTAATCGTAACTAAATCTTCCCTTTTTTCTTTTTCTATAAAAAAAATTGAAGCAAAAAAGTTAGTAAACGATAACTTTGGTTTTCTAGAGAGATCAACATATTGTTTTAACTCGGTAGGAAAAA
>JBAMHZ010323580.1:0-12861 GCA_037177395.1 Alpinia galanga
AATTCCAATGTCCTAATAAGAAATGACAGCCATCAAGACTTATATGATGAGAATCCATGCTGTAACTGTTCATTTGACTTGCCTTTCTTAGTAGACAATAACTCAATGGGGAACATTATCAAGGCCTCTCCATTTATCTCAAGGACATTTGAGGGTCAATCTACATAGCTATAGATATCTTCCCAATGTAACTTTACTAGTGAACCATATCTCAATGTACACATGAAAAGACAATCACAAAGTTTTTTTTTTTTTAAGATTAGGCTCAATAACCTTAACAACCATACCTGAAATTGGAGGCAATAAAAAGTCAAAGAGGAAGGCAAATAAGGTATAGCACTTAAGGATGACAATGGGTACCAGATAATTGGACATCAACAAGCATCCTAATTATGTATGATCGGTTGGATTCACAAAACTTGTGGGCGCCCAGAGGTATCAACTACCAACACATTTTACCCATTCAAATTGGTTACCCATGGATTCAAATAGTTTTTTATCATCCTAAAGGGTTATTTAAAGAAGTTTCAGTAGCAAATATTTCATTGAGTATAGATTCAAATTATACCTAATATGTTGATAACCAATTGACTCCTATCCCTAATAGCAAGTGTGACATAAATGCAACGAGTTGAGATAGCCATTTGTGAGTGCAAAACTATTAATAACCTACCCATCTTTAATGGCACGTCAAGATCCAACAAGGTCAGTACATCCATGTGACAATTAATTCAATTATGTAGCACTATAATATCGACCCAAGAATCAATAAAAATCAAGTGGTTGGTGATAAATAAGCTCATATTATTGCTTCTATGAGTCCATAATATATGAAAAATGCATCAATACAACATTTGTGAATTCATGACACTAAATGTATCCAGCACTACATAAGGTGGTCCAGTCACCATCTTACAAAAAGCAATTGTGCAAAAAGCCTGCTTGGATACTCAAGGCAATAACTTAGATCATTGGTCACATTGAAATAACTTGATATCAGCATTCTAGCTTACAGATGCATATCATAGATTATTAGATCAACGATTTAGATTAAGAAACAATATCGCTTATCATAAATCATTGACTCGACCAATATATTTACTCAGATCATAAATTGTAAATAATTAGATTGTAGGTTGACAATTTAGATCACAACTTATACGTCATATCTCTGTATCATCAAGTCACAAACCGCAATTTAATTATTCAACATCTAAATTATCAAACAATTTTCATAAATATAATCAACTCATAAATCAGCCTCTTAACCAATAGAACAATAATGAGAAATTACTTGTGTCAAGTCAAACATGTATCAAACAACTAAAAGATTCATCATTGAGGAAAGGTGGAATGTTAATCCAAACATGGTAGTTTACAAGAAATAGTGAATTTGTGGTCTAACTTTTGCTTAGTGCAACTTTTCACCTTAGCTCAACTAATCATATATAAAATCATGAAGTACTATGCATCCCCCGAGTTAAGCTAAAGAGAGGGATATGGAGAAATAAGCATTACCTAAGGATGACACCAATAGAGACCAAAGATAAACCTATAGAAACATAAGCAAAAGCAACATCCTCTAACACTTTAGGTTTTCACTACAATTAACCAACTACACAAACACATTTGAATCAAACCCCAACTATAACAAGTAGGATTGGTCAACATAGATGTACTGAGATCAAGCTAACATGCTATACAACTTCATCATAATCTCATTCCTTGAACATGATTGACTCTCAAATGGGAGCAGCCATGGGTTTTGTTGGCCATCCACCAACTAATCAAACGTGTACCATAATTTCACCCCTCTCCCCTTAATCTATCACAGCACATAGAGCCAACTCCACCCAAAATAAAAAACAATCAGCCATCCATTGATGTTCGCAAAGCGACAGGAAATACATCACCAACTTCCAATCAACTAGAGTAAACAATCATATGTGTGTGCTGAGGATCATTGATCCCAAGTTTATCATCTAATAACCAACTACAACTGACCAAATCTATCAATATCGCCCACAGGGCACACTCAACCATAAGATCACTGGCACCAAATTTATAAGCTGATCACCAACTGCAACTGATCATATCTATAAATATCGCCCATGTGCCACTCCCCATACTACTATCAATGACAACTTCTCAATCAAATATCCACTAATAGACCATCAGAAAGCAACAATTCACAAAATCCGTTTTCACAATATCTATCAATCCCAATTCATCCTCAACATCAATCAAACCTGATGGCTTTCTGAACAATGATAGAGTAAAAGTAAGTGATCCACCCTTCAACACCCACCGCCAACAAATTTAAAGATATCCACCATAGACCAGCATTGCAAATTCTCTCGTACCAACTAAAGGGATTATACCTCGAAGTCATTGAATCCAGGATATGGGGAAGTTTGTTTAGAATATTATTATTGAGAAAACCTATCATGTGCTCACAAATCTATCTCCTCAATGGCCAGCTCTCATCATTGGGTACTATCAAGATGTAGAATGATATCACCATCCTACCAAAGGTGTTATTGATCCATCAGAAAAGATGTTATTGATCTATTGGCACCAATAATTGAGAAACATACAGCACACCTTACTAGTGCACCTATTGTCTATGACCGGAACACTTTGAAGTTTGTTGAACTCCATTTATAATCCTCTCTTACACACAAGATAATCCACTATTGACAGCTTCGCTAGAGCAGGAATCATGCAAATCCCCAGTCACCATCCTACCAAAGGAAGTCTCTGACTCTAACTTGTCAATGCCATTACCACTACCCAATACAAAGGAAGTAGATTACAAAAGAGGGTGACAAACAAGAGAAGCATTGACAAATGAAAGGGAGAGGGGACAGAATGGGTATTGAGAACCTCAAAAATTCAAATTTTAAATTTATTTTAAATTTATCAATGAACTATGTATTTCATAATATATCTTCAGTTAAATGGAAAATAATTGGTCTAGACCAATAACAACTCGATGCAGCCCATTGAAATCCTTAATTTGATCCAAATTGTATATAGATACGAACCAAACAACAATCAGCTCTGCTCTACATGATAAATATTTAAGTGAATTAGGTCGAAATCAATGATAATGAAGACAACAGCTATTATTCCTCAGTTCATTAATCAAATTACATAGTTTAGTTTTTAATTAATCTCAAGAATAACTTTATCCCTCTAGCATATTGTCGATATCATTGGCATCTTTGTGGACTAGCCATTGTGGTGCCATGTCTGAAAAAATATAGATATCTTCAACAAATTATTACTCATTGATAGCTTAGGAGGATACACTGACATCAAGACATTTGCCTTGCCTTTAACCATATGTTGACCATTTTCTCTTTTAGGTTAAGATGCAAGCTAACTGCATGGTTAGATGGAGGTTGTAATAAGTGAGATGGAGATCAACAATGTCGCAAGTAGGATGAAACTGGTTGTCATAAGTGAGATGGAGATCAACAATGTTGCAAGTAGGATGAAACTAAACCCTTTTCGGCTAGGATGCTATTAGAGCAGATTGGACAAGGCACTTTAGGATTATTATTGGCAAAAAATCAAAAGAGCACCCTTTATTTTCATTACCATCAAAAGAATACCCCATTTTAAAAAAAATTATCAAAAGAGGGCCCCATATCCAAAAATACCACTATTCCACAGCATTGTTTTAGCAGCTTTAGCCAAAACTACTGCAACATACTCAAAATTACTAAATAATTATAATCAAAACTTATTTAACATTGGTTAAAATTACTCCAATTTGGTCAAAATTGGGTCAACTTGGTTAAAACTAGCCAAATAATATTGAAGCAATTTTGATCAAAACTGCTACAGCATAGAGCAATTACTAAAATTCCTCAAAAGCGACTTTGGCAAAGCTGCTCCAACTACTCCATATCGGAGCAACTTTGGTCAACTAGTACTCACTTTACAATGCACTGCTCCTCCTCCCTCACTAAGGTCCATCATCCATGCTAGGAGTGATATGCCAGTGCATTTAGGTGCTTCGATGAGGATTGTGCAAGCTCACTGCTCATTCTCAAAGATTGAAATTTCAAACCAAGAACTTCAATCTCTTAAAGAAAAAGTGCTGTTTCTAAGTTGAATAGCAACCAACCCCTCTATTGGCGACAACATTGAATGTTCTTTACCTCTTGATATGGTTGAGTCACCATTTGATCTCACTTTGGTAGACTCTCCTACCAGCATACTCGCACAAGTCATGATCAATATGTAGGCAGTTGTCGTTGCCTGTGGAGAGTTGACATTGGTAGAGGAGGAAAGAAAAATGAGGTCTATATGATAAGGAAAGATCACTCAAACTTAACCAGCATATTTTACTGCATTGCCTAATCCCTAGTCCATCAACAATTTCCCATAATTTGGCTGTCAAAAAGGGATTGAAAAGTAAAGGCTTGAAAAAATGAGAAAAAAGATAAATCTCAGGAAGATAGCCAAAACAATAATGTTGATGATCTTCATCTTATCCTTTACCCACACAACATGTATTGTTTGTAAATTTGCTCTCCTATGATGTGGCGGATGCAAGATTTGTGGGTTAGAAGGGTGACTTCACATGAAATTACTAAAACTTTGTAGTATTAAGTAAAATGGGTGAATGCTAAAATATAGTTGATAATTTATTATAGGATAATGAAAAAAATCGAAATGGCATTGGATCAAGGTGAGTCTGATCCTAAGCTAATAGACGACTAAGATTACTGAAAAAATTCTCTTAACAAGCCTCTCGTTGGAGGATTATTGTTGATTAGGCCTACTCAGACACTTATACTACAACTCAACAATTGCACAACAATGTTAACCTGATAAACTTGACTCTGGTACTGAGGTCAGAAACAATGGTTAGAAGCATTCATAAGCTAAAACAAAGTAGATTTCTGCGGTAGTAGTTGGAAAACCTAATAAAATTAAGGCGAAAAAAATGCTCAAGAAGTTCAATTATAGGTATAAAATTTACTCATTTTCCAGAAATAGTTCTCCGTAAGTAATTCCATCTGCGTATTGGATTTTCTTGAAATGATTGACGCCCTGTCAAACATGCTCATTCATGGATAATAAGACAAGAAATAAGTTATATAGTATTGCGAACCAGGTAATCTTTACCTGAAGAAGCATGAGGATTCTTTCAAGGCCATAAGTTATTTCCACCGAAATTGGAAAAAGTGGAAGACTGCCAGCCTGAAAACCAAAAGGGAAAAAAAAACAAAAATTGGCTTGTTTAAGGACAAAACCTAATATTACAATAAAAGAGAGATAAAGGATGCTAATATTATATTGCATTGGATGATACAGACAGTTTCAACAAAACAAAATAAATTATGACATAAACAGCAATAAATTAAATGATATAAGCCAGTCCAAGAGTGTATAAGAAACAAATTATGAGTAAGACTATCTTAACAATGATAGGATTATTCCTAGTTTGTTATAAAAAGGAACAAGATGAGAAATGTAACAATACCAATCTCCTAAAAAAATAAACAATATTATCTAGAGATTACAGAACCAAAATACCTGCTGAAAGTATGTGAATTGTGTAATTTCCATCCCATCCATCCATATTTCCCAGCCTAATCCCCATGCACCAAGAACCTGAATCCTTCAACAACTCAATACAATCTCTATGGTATAATTCCACCACCATGTATAATAGAAAATTCATAATGGAAAAAAAAATCAAAAATGATATTCTTTACCGGGCTTTCCCAATTGTCTTCCACAAAACGAATGTCATGCTCATCTACATCAATTCCTGTGCAGAGAAATGAAACAGACAAAAATTAAGAAACAATTTATATATTAAAAAGAGACAAAAGGAACAGAAATAACATAGCAACTCTATCCATTAATGGCTACCCTTTTATGTTTGAATATAAGATTTGTGATGAACAAAACTTCTGTACCTTTACACCATGAGATACTAATTTGGCCTCTGTTAAGTACAAGTTATAAGATACTACAAGTGTAAAAGTTATCCATAAGTTTCATGGTACTCACTCTTGTCATGGTATGGTAATCCTTGTTTCAGCCTTCAAAGAAACTAGCAAAAGGAACTGCACAATGAGCTGCAAGTAACCATTTTTTTGGTTGTTGTAATTGTCACCATCATCAAGTGGCATTTCTGACTCTAACTCTAGTGTGATCTCTAGCCCATTATAGCCAATATACAACTTGAGGTTGAATGGATGCACCACCCCCTATTTATTTCTTTACTGTGACTGACACCCAGCCCGAGTATTATTAATGTTTCCATTGTCAATCTTAACGACTTTCTACTTCTCGTGTTGAAGAATGAGTAGGCACAGGATCAATAGCTCCATATAGCATGAGTAAGAACTCACCTGTGAGAATATATCAAGATCACCTCCATCAAGAGGAATATCCTTGTGGGCATGCTCTGCTTTGGCAGTGTGAAAGACAGGCAACTTGGGCTTTCAAAGAGCAGTGGTGGAGGAGAGGAGGCAGGCCTTTCCCATGTTGCAATATTTGGCAAGGCAATGGACTGTGTGATAGTAGACTAGAGCAGAGACCTTGAGCTTGTGAATGTTACAAAGGAGGTGGCTCTACATACACGAGAAGGAACAAACCCATGTGGAAGCCTGTTTGAGATCACTCCCATCAAGCAGAGTAACCTTCTCCATGTGTCGTCCTCATTGCTAGAGCTGAACAGGGTGCAGTAGTTGAGTGCAACACAGAGTCAAAAGGGGAGTGGCGAACATATAGGAGAGAAGTATGAAGGAGAGTGGTGGTCACATGCATAACAAAGTTTGAAGTGGAGAGAATTGGGAACAGAAGCCTAATGTTCATAGTGGTCAGAACATAGCCAAAAAAGGAGCATCATGCCATTAGTGGAATTTGAACTGCCGTTTGCATAAAGGAGTCAAAATCCACGCGTATAGTGAAGTCAAAAGAGGGCAGTTATTTAATGGGTCACAAAGTGAAAACTACTAGAGAGAGGCCCATGAAAACAGAACTAACCCGAGGGAAAGGAGTCTTTTCTGTGAAGTGTGTAACCGTTGTATTACACTACACGACAACTATAATCCTAACAATGTGTTATAGAGAAGAAAAATTGCCCGGACATGGTCGGAAACACTTTTGAAGTAAAGAATGTAATAATTTGTCCCTCTCTCTCATATATAACATTCTAGCACTCGATAATTCATGCCCACACTTACATCCCTTCCTTGGATCGCACCTTTACTCAGCTAGTAAACGTGCTAACCTACATGAGTTACTCTAGGACATAACAATCACTTTACAATAGCTAAATTTGAGAGAGGCCAACTATTATCTTTACTCGGTAAGTTAATTACCTTAATAACATCAAGGTAAAAATATAACTAAAGTGACTAGCTGGCAATCCTGCATAGGAGCATGAACAATAGCTAGACAATCTCCACAAATGCCAATTGGAGCATTGCAGAACATAATGAAGTCTTGCCTTAATCGGGGAAGAAAAAACAAGGAGCACAATCATCCTCAACATTCTTATCTTTAGCACCAGTGTTAGACAAAATATCCAACTTGTAGTAGGTTGCAGTATTTTCTCATTCATTGGAAGGGACAACCAAAGAAAAAAAAATGAAGTTCACATCACAAGTTCGATTTATTATTAGTGGAGGACAATGATGCAGAATACTATTAAAACTTTCAGTTTTTTCCAACAAAAATTGGTTCAATAAGATAAACAGTCTAAATTTTTAGACATAAAAGCTTATGTTAATAATATTTTCCAAGTTCTCACAAGCCCAATAAAATGTTTGACCAAGTCTTAGAATACCTAGTTACAAGGCCTATCAACTAGACCCTCTCATTCAATTGCTATTTTTCAGATTCTCACTTCTGAGGAACACAACCATGTGACTGATGGATTATCCACATGGATCAATCAACAGTCTCATTTGTGTTGCATGGTAGTTGTCTTTGCCTTCTGGTTTTAGAATCAAAAAGAAATCACTTTCGATAATTGATGTAGCATTGAGCTGGAAAAATGGAAAATACAAACATCTTGAGAAGAAAAAACATCAGACCAACTATTATGTGTTTCACCTAGTGCCAAAAGGCTATGAATGAATAGTTCTTGTGAATTTCCAGGATCAGGTTTCAGGATAACCTGCAGACTTAAATAAATTACAAAATATTAGTAAAAACAACTTGGATGATTAACTGAACAAAAATGTCTTTATATCAATCTTAAGCAACTGTTGACAAGAAACTAAATCTAACCTGAAATTGAGTGTGACGTTGGAGCCTATTAGGATTGTCACCATACCGACTATCATCTGGGCGTACACTAGGTTCCACATACCTTTAGTAAAATTTTGACATCAATAACAAATCAGAGCATTTAAGAACAAATTAAGAGGATTATGTTCAAAAAAACTGGTGCCAAGGCTATGTTGGTGGTAACAATTAAAAGGAAAGAATAAGTGAACTCGTTCAACAAGTGAATAGCTACACCAAATATATAAGCCCCTGGCATAATAACTAATAGTCCAAAGGAATTAAGCCTATTTGTTCCAATTCTCTCCTCAAGTTGGAGCATTAGTTAATCAAACAAGTTCAACAAAATAGAAAAAAAAATTCAGTGAGAGGTTTGATAAGGATATCAATATTATGTTTATCAGGCAAGGTAAAGATAGAGTCTATTTTGATTTTAAATATAATGCATAGGAAAATTGGGAGTCTGTGAACACGACAGGAAACAAACATCTATGCCTGAAAGGAGGAGAAAAGAGAAGAAAATGATTAAAGAGAGATAAAGAGAAATGTTTTGATATTCTCTCATCAAGAGTAAAGGTGGAAAAAAATGTCATGAGAACAGAAGGCTATGTTTCCATTGTCTACTCTTTCAAAGAGCAAGGAGGAGATGTAAGATAAGAGAGAGAGAGAGAGAGAGTAAGAAATTAGCATGGGCGATTGAGATCCATGCCGATAGTGTAAGGACCACGTGATTAAATGCGATTATATTCATGTGACCCAGCACTAACAGTCAAAGTTCTAGAAAGAATTGCGATAGACAAGGACTAGCTTTGTGGAGCTTGACAATAGGCAGTTGTTTCATGAGGATGTTACGACGGGTATGGGTAGAAGAATAGCAAAATAAGGATATTAGATATCTTGACGAGAATGAGTATATCCTTGGCTGAAGAGAGCTTAACAATTGGCAGCTGCTTCACAAGGATGTTACGATGGTTATGGGTAGATGAACAGTCAAAAGTGGGTATTAGATATTTAGACAGATCTGTATATATTCCTGGCTGAACCGACTATGTGTTATGTACTAGTGAATTTGAGGATGTTATGTAAGAGTATTTTGATAGGACGACAATAAAGTGAAGACACTGTGCATTACTGCATTCTATGCAAAATAACAAAAGTAGGGTGGCAATGAGGTTACATTTGCATGGTAGATGCAAAATACTGCAAACGCGTAAGGAGCAACCGAGGCAAAGGCAATGGTGGATTAATGGAAGATGCAAGGTGCATCAAACTTCACTCCAAAGGAAGTAGGAGCAACAAAGTCAATGGTGATATTGTCAACTTCAGAACATAGTGTGGCCTCCTTGGCAAACTAACAACATTGAGGAGAACTAACATGCAATTGAGATGGAAAGAGAATTTGTTGTCTATGGGGATGAGAGGACACACAAAAGAATGTTGTTGAATGTCATTGTCAACAGATTTTGCAGATGCAAAGGACCATACACATCAACAAATCAATAGCACAATTTGAATGTAATTAAGGTATTTTGCATTTCGAGAATGCATAATATTTGGCAAAAATGTAAAATAGTTGTAATGGGTTGCAAATTCTGATGGTGTATGTGAATATTTATGAAATGGTTATGCTGCTTGAAGACTTCCTAAACGAATAATAAGGTTTCTTGTGATAGTGTAAACTGCAAAAATGAATAGTTGTTCCATTATGTCATATCCTTGGATTTTATCATGCTTGAAAACTTGTATTATGTATGCTACATGAGTTGCATGTTTGCAAAATGTTTCAATAAACATAAAATATGTTCCCATGTGTTACTGCATTTAGTATACATGATCCTTTGTTATAAAGAGGCATCTCACAATCTTACGCTAACCACCATAGCATAAAGGTGTCAATGAATTGGGCCCAGGCACAAAAATCTGCTAGATTAGGGTAAAGTCATGCAGTCCCAGCATGGTTTTGAATGGAACGCATCAGGCGCAGCCTACGACCATACCACTCTAGGCCCTACACAAAACCTGAGCATCATCATAATTCAACTGAACCATCGGACCACAAAGTTAATAAATATAAGTAATAGAAAATTAATAATAATATAAATTTCAAAAAAAAAAAGGAAGACTAGTTTAATAGAAATTAATTTTTTAATTATCCTAAGGATTTAAAGGCTAATGGGAAAAGTTTTATATCGATAAACTATTTAAAAGGATAGCTTACAGATCGTACTAGGCTCATGACCATCCTTGACCCATTACATAGGCCATCCAATTACTTGATTTCATGTCATATTTGGCACAACTTGATTTCGACTACTCAGCCCGTTTAAGATTTCTACCTTATATTGTTAGTAATATTTAAATCTTATATATGACATATACCATTGGCGATACTAATTTCAGGTCCATTTATTTATATAAAAGAAAAAATTGTGCCACTTTAGGATAAGGAATGGTTTGGCATAAGTTCTTAAAATTAAGTTCCCTCCTTAATAATCTTCAAAAAAATAAGACATTGTCAAAACATTGATGAAGCATGGAAAGGAACAGTGCAAACGTTAATAATAGGATATAATCACTCAAAAGTGCACTTACGCAACATTCCATGGTTCTGGACCTAACACCCTCAAGAATGTTGATGGATTCATTGTCCCAGCTCCAACCTAATACATCAATTAACAACAATTCAAGGAAATTTAAGTATCATTGTAGGGATAGTGAACTCAGAACACTTCATTTGTCAAACTCTGCATATGAATATTATAGTATCACAAGATTATATAACTTACTCAACGTGGGATTGCCTTGATGCACCACATGTATTCATTAAACTAAAAAGTATATTCCATGAGATAAATATGTATTGCAAAAATGGCTAAACACTCATAATGGCTTTTGAAAAAGTATATGCCTGCAATCTAAGGATGATGTTTATTAAGAAAGATCACAGTAAAAAGTTTAAATGATACCTCAGTATTGCTGCATTGCATTATGGCACACCCCACAGAAGCCCAATAGTCCTATAGTTTTGTTGAAAATGATAAGGGATCTCTAATAAAATCAAAGAGATAAATATAGTATACTATATAGGAACTGAGTCCTTCAATTAACAGCTATTCATAAATGGTACACAGATTGGAGGTTCCATCTTACAGCTCAAAACATGTAATTTTGCATATGATTACCAATTAAACTAGAGTAATGAATGCCAAATATTAAGTCAAATATCAAGAGCTTAGGATTGGTGTATAAAGGACTATCAATCAGCTTATTGGCTCCTTGTCCTATGAATTGCTAATATCAATAAATTAACAGATGGATCCTCTCTTCTTGCCATCAGATTAAAATTTCTAGACTCGTACCTCGCAGGGAAATCAATAGAGTCAACTGGACAATGACCTCGAAAACGACCATGAAATAAAAGGAACATAGATGATGGCTGATGTGAAAGCTAGAGATGCTTAAGTAGTATTACTTTTGATGCTTAAGTTGTCATATTAGACCTCTGTTCTAAGTTTATAATTGTTAGTATTATGCATTTTACTTGCAATCTACTGATGCATCCTTTCTTCCAGGGATTGGAATCCAATTTCCTGATCCGTCCCTTCTCAGCGCAATTAATAGCCTCAACTAGACAATGTACTCAAAAGTCGTGGGCTACTGGACTAGAAATGCAGAGAGACTTAGAAACCGACTGCAAACCTGTAGACGCTGAATGGCCTGCTGAAAGGTAATCACTGGAGACTCGACGAGGGTTCTAGGGGAATCAGATTGAGATCGAGGAGCAGCAGAGGACACCATAGCAGCGAAAACGTCAGTACTTGGGAGGAAGGGGATCAATCTGGGGCAGAAAGAGAACTTGCGGGAACGATCATGGTCTCGCGCTCGTTTCCAGGCACGGAGAGGAGGAGGAGGCGAACAAACTCCGACGGTAAGCGGCGGAGCTAAGAAGGAGAGGGCGAGGAGCACCATGAGACTACAGCGGAGCAGGAAAGGTTTGGATACAGGGAAAGGGGGAGGAGCTTTGGAGTATGAAGATAACCCACGCACCGAACCAACCACATCCCATCCGACCCATCTAAGAAGCTTTGATAAAAAATAATAATAATAATAAAACAAAACGCTATAATTAGTAATATTTTTTGAAATTCATTCGGACTAAAGGGGAAATTTTGTTTTTTAAAAAGCTTTTTTAATTCCATGCTGAGCAAAATTTATTATTCATCAAATATTTTATAATATGTATATTTTGGAAAAATATATACAAATACAAGAATATTCGGTTTACAGGCCATCTCCGATCCATTACCAAATCCTCGTATTTAATTTAATGTAAAAATTACACTAAAACTCTCCAATCCATGCATTATATTTTACACACAAAAAAATGACGTAGGGATGCTGTGATACTATCCCCCACAGGCCCACACTATCTTTGGCGTTGAAATTTTTTTAATTTTATTATATTATATATTTAATAAAATTTAATATAATACATATTATTAAATATGATAAAAAAATAATTTATAATAATAATTATTTTTTATCTTCATTATTTATAGTAATATTAATTAGTTATTATAAATTTAATTAAGT
>JBAMHZ010323908.1:0-12860 GCA_037177395.1 Alpinia galanga
CTTCTGTTGTTGCTAAACCTGCAGCTAACCCCCTTCTGCTTGAATCCGATTAGTAATTTAAGTGATATATTCCATCCTAGAGCTTGTTAACGTAGTAGCCAAGTTGACAAGCTGATGCAATTTAGATCAATCTAGTGGGACAAATATTCAAATTGTTGAAATGCATTGTACTTGGAATATCTGTTCAATGAATCATACATCAAATACATAATGAAGTTCCTTATATTGCGGTGTATGTGGAACTAACCTGTGATGACCTATGTTGGAGCAAATAAGATTCACATATTTCGCTACAATAGTATGATATTGTCCACTTTTGGTCTAAGCCCTTTTGATTTTATTTTTAAGCTTTATCCAAAAGGCCTCATTCTAATGGAGATATATTTTCATCTTATAAGTCTATAATTTTTTCAATGTCTTATCAATGTGGGACTTTGATTGTACTCACAATACTCCTAACAATCTCTCCTTTAAATGAAGGACCACATTGAGCTCCCCTTTAAGTCTATTCGCCCTCAAAGAACTTCCTCTTGCTTGATGTCCGATTCTCAACCCGTCAGATCTTCCTGCTAAGTGTCTGGTCCTTCTGACCCAGCTAGACTTTCTGTCAACTGTCTGATCCTCTTGATCCACCTGGACTTCTTTTTTAGTGTTTGGTTCTCTTGATTCAGACATAGGAGCCTCTATTTCCTTCGTTCGAGATTTATGGTTTGACATGGACCATTGGCTCTGATACCAATTGTTCGTGCCTATAAGATTTACATATCTCTACAATAGGATGATATTGTCCACTTTGGGTCTAAGTCCTCGTGATTTTATTTTTGAACTTTACCCAAAAGGCCTCGTTCTAATGGAGATATTTTTTTATCTTATAAGAATATGATTTTTTCATGTCTTACCAATGTGAAATTTTGATTGTACTTCTAATATTCTCAACAACCTATGCTAGGAACTATATTTAAGATGAAAATTTGTGATGGAAAAACTGAAGTAATTAAAATGGTGAGCGATTGAGAAGCCCAAATGCTTGATTACTTAGGTTACATCTATCTTGCATGGTTGAAATGCATCCATGTGTATAAAACCTTTGCTGCCAAGGTTGGTTGCATGGTTGGTCATGGTTTGCAATCTTCACTGCTGCTAACTGGCTGGTAAACGTCATTTTAAATATGATACGCTCACAGTTCTATGCAAAGTTTTATGGTCTTTAGTTTACAACCTGGATTCTGATCAGATTCAGCTGGTACTGTAATGGGTATGACAAGAGGCTTAAAAAATTGGTCTGGTCACTTCATTATGCACAACTATTTCACTTATGTTAGGAACTACAACACATGGAGGATGAGCTAAATTAATTGCTTGGATCCTGCACATGGAAAAACCACTAAGTTGGCTTCTTTCCCACTAATTTGCCACCTTGGCATTAGTGACTCCTCTGACCACACTCTTTAAGTCTCTAATAATGGATGCCCCTTAAGCTGCCTAGAACTGACTCCTGTTCGATCCCTGTGATTGTTGGTGTAGTACATTAATTGCTGTCAGTCCTTATGTCTATGGTTTCCCTGGCAAAGTAGATCATATCAATGCTGGGCCTAAGAGCTGATTCTTGGCCATAGACAAGGTAATCACTTTCTCCATTTGTTTGCTGTGACAGTCTCATCCTATTTATGTTCCAGGAGTAAAATGCAATCTTTGTGATCTCCGGATATTCTTTTAAATTAAAATTGACTGAAGAGTTTTATCAAGTTGCATGTTGCCTGGTTTTATTGTTTAAACATTTACACATTATAATCATATCAGTTGAATTTTTCACGGGAGAAAAAACATTTTCCATGTGTTTGACTCTTCTTTTTGTCTTTGTTACTAGTGTCAAAAGGCAAGAAGCGGAAGGTTCAATCCGGTCTTGAGGTTTGTGATCAATGCACTGTTTTTCCTGCCCTAAGATAATCTGCCATGTGATTTTACAACACTCGCTCTCTTTTTTGACATTGGAATTTTGTCAGACGAGTTAAGTGATAACATGTCAGTTTGGATGCTCCAAATAAAAAATTTAGCTCTTCTGGAAAAGATTTGATGTAAAATAGATTGTGTTAAATTAATAACATGAGATAAAAGAGTTTCCTTTAACTTATTTTCTTTATGCGTTAATGAGATAAATTTCAGAAGTCTTTTCCCTATAACAACTCTAGTAGAAAACCTAAAAGTCATTGATTTAAAGGCAATTTACACTCTGATTTTTCGTAACCACCAAAATACGTCCCTGTTTCATTTTTTTTAACCAAAATTTGCCCTTTCTTTTTTCTTTTTCATTGCACTCTTCGATTTCAAATTTCCTCCATCAAATTTGTCACAAATTGATTTTGAAATTAGCTTGTGACAACATTTTCACTTGAAAATTTATGCATGAGTTCATATTCATCTAAAACATGTATTTTAGGGCTACTTACAGTTCTAATGGTGCCTAATAAATTCACTTTGCCTAAATGAGCTTGTTTGGTACAATAGTCATATGGTAATTTAACTAAAACAACCTGCTTTCATCTAAACAAGCTAATTTCAAAATTAGCTTGAAATCTAATTTCATAGGTCAACAAGTTGATTTTGAGATCAAATTATGATATATTTTTTCATTTCAAATATTATGTATAAGTTCATTTCCACCTGTAATGTGCTTTTTTGGGACTTACATCCTATAGATGCCTGAATTACTCTCTTTCACCTAAACAAGATGATTTCAAATTCAGCTTGCAATCTGATTTGATGATAACAGGCTGATTCTAAAATCAATTTGTACAATTTTTTCACTTGAGATTTCATGTGAATTCATTTCCACCTAAAATGTTCTTTTTGGGAATACTCACATCTTGAAGGTGCTTAAACAACTCTCTTATCTAAATAAGTTGATTTCAAAATCATTTTGCAAGCTGATTTCAGTATCAGCTTGTATTTGGAACTTGTTATCAATCTATTGGAGGGAAATTTTAAATGGAAGAGTATAAGGGAATGAAGAGAGAGTATTGTGTTTTAGAAAAAAAGGAAAAGAAGGGTGTGCTTTGGTAAATTTGGCAAGCCTTCTCCTTGATTTAATGAATCTCTAACTTTGACCAAAGAAAATACACCTAGAACATTTAATACTGGGTAAATAATTTTTCATATAGAGGGTCAAATTTAGGAAGAAAGAATAGTGAATATCATTATATGAAATAAATTACATTTTTTTTTCAAAATGACAACATATAAACTATTATTTTTTAAATAAATAGTAAATAATTTATAATGTGCATTTGTCAATATTTTTAACCATAGAAAATTGCAAATACAAAATTTGTTTAGTGATAAAGAAGTGGCATTAATGTTGCAGTAAAATTGATTCTTTCTCGAGATTCTACATGACGGGAGCTTCGTACGCCGGACTGTCCTTTTTATTATCTATATAAATTTATTGGTCACCTTCGAGCATGTTGTAGCATCTTAACCTATTTTTCCTTGCTTTATTATTAAATAGAGTTACACGTAGTTGCTCCTTGAAATAATAATTATAATGTGATCCTTTCTAGTAAACCTTACATATAATTTTAGCTTTCTCATATTTGTGAAAACAACTTTTTGTAATGTTTTATACCTGCCATTGTTTTAAAAATGGTTTTATACCTGCCCCCACAGGTGTAGTGCAGCGGTAAAGCACTTAGGGGAACAAATAAGAGTACTGAAGTTCATATTCCACTAGGGATGAATATTTTAGAGGTTGGCTTCTGAGTGTGCATAAGTTGTGCTTCAAATTTACTGATAGATGAACCAAGAGGGAAGGCTATCTACCTTCAGGATTAGTCGGATGCAACTCAGACACCTGAATTATAAAAAAAATGGTGTCCTCCGCATTTGAATCAGGGTACTGCATCCTATATATGGTTGACTTCAAAATTCTTGACCAGCTTGCATACCCCATCCACAGTCATATATGCAAACATCCAACAAAGTGAAACTGCAGTTAATTCTAACCATCTAATTTTTATGTCCAGATCATTTGTAAAAGATTCATGGCTGATGAAATCATCTAGTACTAATGTAAAATGTAAAATAATACAAATTTGGTTGACTCTTGTGTAAACCTATAATAAAAAAATTATTTGTTGCAGTATTATTAGTATGTTTAACATCAGTAACTACCTCATTGTACACATCAGTATCATTATTCTATAATTCTTTTCTCTAATATGCACCACGTAAGGCTTTATAAGGAAAAAATCATAAATTATTTTCAGTGCTAATGAAAAATCTATGATCCTAGACTTAGTGTTCAAAATGTTCTTATGAATCTAAACTATTCATTTTTGTCACTTCGAAAGTACTATGTATGGCACACCTCATTAACTTTTCCAGAAACCACCTAATGGCTTGCATCTTTTTCTACGTTAGGATGAGAAGAGACTAGAGAATCTTGTGAAATTACAGTTTCCTCTGACTCTTAAGAAGCAGTTGGTTGATGAATGGGAATTAGTTACTCAACTGGGTAAGGTAAAACTTCCTTCTTTGTTCTTTTAAGAATGTCAGGTGCTTCATAATATATTCTTATTTTTCGGTTGGACATATGCTTCCAAATTTATCTTACCATAGCAACTTCTTGTAATTATTTGTTGAATTCTACTGATATCCTTTTTGGTGAAGCCAAGCTGAGTGGTTCATTTTTCTGCTCAACTATTAGAGGATTATATTGTTTTTTAGGTTACCAGATGTGAAGTCTTGCAAAATACATTGTCTTCGAGCTGAATGATGCATGAGATGACAACCATGGTCTGATTTGCACCTAGAAACTTCTTGGTATTTGAGCAACCTAGGAACTCATTTTGTCAGGTGCAATGGATAGATCACAAGTGGTGGTCTGTTAATCAAGGATCCCGTTGTGTGGTTTTTAGTGTGCTTTACCAAATGACATACTTTTTTGACATTTGCTAACGTGTTCAGTGATTGTTAGTTGATTGAACTGAGAATTAAAAAAAGCTGAATATTGGAAGAAAGTGTTGGATGAACATTTTGAACTTATCACCGAATTTTTGGGACTGTTGTACTTGTCTCCTAGAATCATTTTTTTCCCTAGTCTTTGTGCATGATTTCATAATAAATCAAACCTGGCTTGAATTGCGGTCCAATTTTGAGTTCCTTACTAGTATTGAAAATGGCACTAAGGTGAAAAACAAAAGGTGAAGTACCATGATCTAAAATCCAAAGTCTTGATCTGCCAATTGTATCATTTTTTGTTCAAATCGAAGTTGCATTGTAATAATTAAAAATTTATCAGTTTTCTTATGGTTTGATACAGGTGCACTGAGCTGTTCAAAACTAATAGTAATCCAAATCAAGTGATATATAGTTGGTTAATATTACATACCTTATATTGGAGTTTTACCTATCATTACTCATCAAATCCATGATTCTAACTTGAACTTTTGCTGCTTATTAATCACAATATAGATATGTAGAAAATTGCAGTCATATTCGTTATTCCTAACCTACTCATTAGGTAGTAAATCATACCCTTAAATTGTGGCAGATAGTGACCCCTGGTCTCTTGGTTGCGGCTCTTAAGTAAATGCGTCTAATTGTTATGTTTGAACACAAAGTTTTGCATTTTCTGTTTTGCAATTCACTTGGATAAGAGAACTAACCCAAAATGCTTAAGCTCCAATTGATAATAGCTCACTCAAATAAGTTCATAGAGTTTCTTGAAGTCCACAACTCACTATTTCAAACTAAATTGGGGTGTCACACGTTACATATAGTAAGTTTAAATTACTAGTAAGTCTCTAGAACAACAAACAAGAACAAAAATTTATCTTTTTCTCTCCTTGTTGATGCTATTCCAAACCATTTACAACTAGGCATCTGGCCTCTCTTTGGTTTGACATATAATCCAACTGGTTTATGATTTATGAAGGTAGTTGTTTCTAAACATATGTATACAAAATGCATCCAGATACTGAAATATAAGTACCACACATTTCTATTCATAGGCCCAGTGCTTGAAATTCATTTGTATCCAAAACTATAAAATATTTGCATGCATTTATATGCAATATGTTTATTTACATAGTAACATACAGATATTCCATTGGGTCAATGCATTTGAAAGGAATCATAGAAGGATGCTATAAATTATCTCATCTTCTATAATTATTAGCTTTTTGCTCTAATATTTTTTTTACCTATTCTACATTTTATATGCGATATCAATGTTATGATTTTCTCCGTCAATTTAAGGTTATGAACAACTCCTGCTAGCCTAATAGTGCCTCTGTTGCAGCTAGTGAAACTTCCTCGATCTCCAAATGTTGATGAAATCCTAAAGAAGTACCTTGATTACCGGATAAAGAAAGATGGGATGTAAGTTTAGGATGCCAAAACTACTAATGCTGAATCTGCATTATTTTTCTGTCGACTTGATAGTGGCTGTTTATTTTGTATTAATAATTGATACCCTGAGTTTCTTTTTCTCTTGCTTTTGCACCATTATCTTCTTCTGATATTATTTCTCCTGGAAACTTTGCTCTAAATCTTAGTTGTTTCTCTCTATTGAGTATCAATTAGTGATAATTAGCAACTCTTTTGTTTTCATCTAAATTTCTAAAATGCAAATATTAGCATCTTACTTTTTTCATCTTACTTATCCAGGATTATGAATACATTTTATATATTGAGATGAGAAAAGTAGGAAAAGGTGAAAATGAGAAATGAGTTTGGGTTTTTTTTTTTTTTGGCATTTTCCAGCATGGAGGATTTTTTGTTTTATTTTTTTATTATTTATTTTTCTGCGCCAAAATTGCAAAAAATCTAACAGAAATTTTTATCTTATTGACGTTCCCTTCTCATGGTTGACTAAAGCCTGTATAGCTTCTTGGTTTACTTTTCGATTAGCTGGGGATATTACTCCTCTGCATGGTCAAGTGGGTATTCTTGTTGCTTCAAACTCCTGTATTTTCCTTTTCTTTGAAAAAAAAAAACATCTTTATGAACTTAATTGCTTCTTTTATGCAGTAACCTTAAGGCTGCTACATTATTTTGGAATCTTTAGGTAGTTGTCTTGGCATTTAACCTCTCTTATGGCCAGTTGCTACCGTGAGTGATTTCTTTAAAACTTGTAGGATTACGGAGTCTGTTGGTGAGATTCTTACAGGCTTGCGTTGCTATTTTGACAAAGCATTACCAGCAATGCTTTTGTACAAAAAGGAGCGGCAACAATATCATGAAGCAATTCGTGATGACGTGTCTCCTTCAACAGTGTATGGAGCAGAACATCTTTTACGCCTTTTTGGTATGCTCTTACCTCAATTTGATAACATTTTTTTGCCTTTATGTCAGACTTTTCTCACACATGTTATATTGTCTATGAAAATCGTTTTACTGTTGTAGCAAATATTGCCACGTACATTCACTTTAATGTGTAAAGTATGATACGATTGCTTGATCTTGTTTAGGATTATGTTCTACACAACCTTTAGTGCTTAAATTGTAATGGATGGTACTGGCCATAAGTCAAAACAGCAAGAGCCAGAATCTCATTAGTATAATTGCGTGGTGGATCCTTTTTTCATTTGTAATTTATAGTATCTGGTTATGTTTTTATACAACTTACAGTGAATGCCTTACATATTAATACATTTGCGGTAAATTTGCTTTTGTTTATAGTAAAATTGCCTGAACTACTTGCTTGCGTCAACATGGAGGAAGAAGCACTTGCAAAATTACAGCAGAAATTGTTGGACATCCTCAGGTAGGTTTTCATCCTTCGAAAATCTTTTCTTATCCATTAGTCATTTGATTTTGAAATTGATTGTTTGCATTCCATGCCAAAGGGGCTGTTACTAACAATATCACCCCCACCCCCTTCAAATTTTTTTCTTTCAATTTTATGTATATTTTTGTATGCTTCCAATACTTTTTAATTGATAACAGCTCAAGGTGACACCCATATAATTTATTTTGAACTTTCTGATGATTACTTATTTAAGCATTGATCATGGACCAAAGTATTCATCGATAAATAATGCGGTTTTTCCTTCCAGGTTTTTGCAGAAAAATCAGAGTACCTTTTTCCTTTCGGCTTACGATGGCTCCTCAGGAGGAGCGGATGAATCCGATGCCAAATAGAAATGAACAGTTTCCATGTTGCAATCTCCCAAAACTCCAAATGATCTGACCTTATTTCCCTCCAATACTTTATGGTTTAGCTACCAGGTTGTACATTTAAAACGATTAGCTTGTCTCTTAAATTAAGATTCACTAGTAAACGGCTTGACTCGTCGATTGAACTGATGAGATTGCTGCAATTTGCGAGTGTGCTCATGATTGCTGTGATGGATTCCCTTGTGTACTTGTTTACTCAAATGAGATGGCTTTGCTCCCACAGAGGGCTGGCTTGAACTGCAGAAAGGCTTGTCAGGTTACTATGGGAGTTAAGAGCACAATCACAGCCTTGACAGGTCGATAGGCGTGCAAGTTTCAGGTATATAGAATATTAAGATGCTTATTTACAGAATGCTGAATTCATGTGTTGAAGTGTCTTCGTTGATTTGCAGGTGTACAGAAGATTTAGGTAGCTCATTACTCACTGCAACATGCCAAATCGGACTTGACCTGCAGAAAAAAATGAAAAAGAAAAAAAAAAAAACACTAAAATGCAGTTCTCTTCACGTGAAAGCGGGACTTCCACTGTTCCATTGGTTGGGATCTAAAATGGGTAGATTGTGGAAGCTAACGCTCGTATCAGCGATTCTACAATAGATAAATGGAAGAGAGCAACTAAATTTATCGAACATGTGATTATTCTGTCAAATAGAGTGCATAGATTCATGTAAATTATTCTCCATTATAAAGTAAGATACTGAGTTGTCGCCGTCATGATCCTGCAACTGCGGAAGCAGTGGAGACGGCGGCGGAGCATAGCGCCGCCTTCTCCAGCACTTGGACCGCATCCTTAATGGAGGGCCTCCGATGCGGCGCCACCGCGCAGCAATCGAATCCCAGCCTGAAGCAGCTCAGCAGCGCCTCCTCCCGCCCCTCCACCTCCCCCCTCGCCGACGGGTCAGCCATCCTCAGAATCCGGTTCCTCTCCTCCACCACGAACCCCGCCGCCCCCTGCCCAATCTCCGCCTCCGAAAGCACTCTTCCCGCGACCAACTCCAGAAGCAGAGCCCCGAAGGAGTACACGTCCCATTTAGCGTTGGGCTTCAGGTTCTTCAGCCGCTCCGGTGCCTGGTACCGTGCTGCTGCGGCCGACGCCGTGGCGCAGGTGGATGCGCGAGGGCTGACTTCGGTTACCCCCGACAACGACGGCGACCGAAGTTCCGTCGGGTTGTTCTGCGACTGCACTGACCGCTTGGCTCCGAAGAGCCGTGCTGATGCGCTCAATCGGGGGGCGCTGTCGCCGGAGATGAGGAGCTCCAGGCCGAAGTCGGCGATCTTCGGCTCCATCTCTGCGTCCAGGAGAATGTTGCTTGGTTTGATGTTGCCATGGGTGGCCTTCTTCTCGTGGAGGTAAGCGAGTCCCCTGGCCAGTCCTCTCGCCACTCGAAGTCGCGATTCCCAGTTCAGGTGTAACGCCGACGAGCCGAGCTTCCCTAAGAACCACAATTGATTTTAAGTTCAAGGAGTTGGTGAATCAGATACGTAACGAGTAAAAGAGAGAGAGAGAGATGATTTTTTACTGGTAAATGAGACGTTGGCTAGGCTGCCATTCGAAGCGAAGTCGTGGATGAGGAGCTTCTCGTCGGCGCCCCAGTAGAAGCCGCGGAGGCGGAGGAGGTTCGGGTGGCGGAACTTGGCGACGCTGCGGACCTGCGCTTCGAAGTCCTTCAGTCTGTCGACGGCGCCGCCCTCTCCGATGCGACGCACGGCGAGGGCGATGCCGTCGGCGAGCACCGCCTTGTAGACGATACTCGACCCGGTGGCTCCGATCACGAAAGCTGAGGCTTTGAGCAGGGTTTCGAGCTCCAGCTGCGTCTCTCCGTCGACGGTGACGAGAGTGGCCCTCCGTGGCTTCAGCTGCCGCGGTAGTGGAGGGGTCCCTCCTTCGCTGCCGTCTTCCCTTCATCTTCCCTTGTGGAGTCTCTCCTCTGCTTCTGTTTCGGCGGAAGTGGACTCGTCGGAAGTCTCATCGCTGTAATCTTCGTCCCCTTTCTTGGCAAGGCAACAGGGAAGCCCACCGAAGACATGGCATTCAGTTGCAGCAGCCTCCGCCGGTTGGTGCTGCTCTTGCCTTGTTTCTTTTCTATGTTCTCCACTCTTCTTCTTCTTCGCCTGGTACACGTAAAAGAACACTGCTAAAAGAAGCCCGACTCCGGCCAGGTCGCCGACTGCTATTGCAATGACTACCGCCGGCCGGAGCCTGCTTTGAGCTTTTCCGACACTCGCCGGTGAATCCGCTTCGGTGTTCTTGGGCAGGACAGCGAAGGCGGGAGGAGACTTGGACGCCAATGGAGCTTCAGTTGCCGGATCCGGCGGCTTATATAGCGTGGAAGGGATCGTGCAGAGATTCTCGAGTGGCTTCCCGCAGAGCCCGGGATTCCCAGCGAACGCTGGCGGCTTCTGCGACGCGAAAGCACCTACCTGTGGAACATCTCCGGTGAGATTATTGAAGGCCAAATCCACGGTGGCGTTCACCGGAATTTCCGAGGCGAATGCCGGCGAAATCGCGCCGGTTAACTGGTTGTGCGACAAGTTAAGGTACCGAAGCCATCGTCCACCGAAGTCCGGCGGGATTGTGCCTTCGATGAGATTGGAGCTCATGTCCAAGTACTCAACTTGGCTAAATCCTCCATCGGTGAGCTCGCAGCAGAGGTGATTATTCGCCAAGGAGACGACGGTGAGGCTTGGAAGCAGGGCGAGGGTGGCTGGTACTGCGCCTTCCAAGGCGTTGCCTGAGAGATTAAGCACTTGGAGGTTGCTCAAGCGACCGGCATCGAGGTCAGGGAACTCGCCGGAAATCTCGTTGCTAGCCAGGGAGAGGATCCGCAGCTCAGACATGTTGAAAATGGATGCCGGGAGCGCGCCATAAATCGCGTTGCCGGAGAGGTCAAGGTGGCGAAGATGCTCAAGGAGGCCGAGCTCCGGCGGGATAAGGCCTGAGAGGTGGGAATCAGGAAGAATCAAAGATATAACACGGGAGGCAACTGACGCAGTGCCATTGACTACCGCGAGGAAGTGCATGCAAGCGACTCCGTTCCAGAAGCACGGCGTGGCGTTGTCGGGGTTCCAGTCAGCGAGCGCGGCGAGTGGATCGTAGACGATGGAACACTTAAAATGGAGCAGCAGCTCTCCATCTTGGTTCAAGCCCAGTGCCGGGGCAATGGAAAAAAGGGAACAGAGCACAAGAGCAAGAACGCCGGTCGTCTGCAACTTGGAGCCGCTCATGTTTGAGCACATTGATAGACGAAATGGATATTGGTGGTCTTACTACCCGAGATAGTCTAATCCAGATTGGCCTTTTGCAATACATGTGCCAGGGATTGGACAAAATCAATGAAACACATTGGAAAACTTCCTCCGTTTGAAGACTTGATTATGGTGGTCCAGACATCAGAAGAGAATCTCCAAAACAGTTCATGAATTACCATGCAAAACAGAGGATTGTAAGTTTGTAACTTCTATTTCACAGTGCGCAGTGTTTTCTTGCCGGAATGGTTTCAAGGCGCAGCAGCATTCAGCGACTAACTTGCCACTGCTGCTGCTGCACAGCGATTCCTGTAAAGAAGAGCAATCGTCATCTGACAGAACTGTCCTCACCTTGGCCTAAAGCTACTTTCTCTTTGAGACGTAAAATATTCGAACTGTTCTTCACTCTTTTTTTTTCCCCCTTCGATGCTTTTGTTAATTGTATTTAACGATTCATCTTTTACTCACGGGTCAGATGACTTCAAACTATCATCATCCCCCATCTTTTAATTCTCGGTAATTTCCTTTTCACTCCATATCTGAGCTGATAGATAAAGACGCAGTTCTTGGAGAATTATTTAGCGACGACCCCACGCGACCAGTGGGATCTCCCTCCCTTACGATGGAATCTAAGCACCGAGGACAAGGTCAGAGGTGGACCACATCGTATCCTCACAGTAAAACTACTTCATTTTGCCCATTGAATTGAGTTTCAGGTTCTAATCCAGTTTCTAATGAGTTATTAGATATTAAACTCAATGTATATCTTCTCCTCTCTTCTCTTCTCTTCTCTTCTCTTCTTCGTAATTTCTATTTCATCTCTGCTGTATTGCAAAAATGATTTATGATGTAACTCTTTCAAACAAAAATGGAGAATCCAGACAGAGCTCTTACCATGTCGGTACTGAAGGCAGGAGTCGAGCCCTTGTTTGTCGCCATGGCAGTGGCTGCAGGGACCAGAGCTGGAATTACCACCATCGCAATTCGCAAAGCAAAGCTAAGGGAATTGCATAGTCCTGTGAGTTGATCAATTTTATCAAACACTATAGCTCTGCTACGAAACACTGTCCGTCGACACGGGCTTGTCCTTCATGGTCGTCGGCGTCATCATTCAGTCATGTCTTTTTTTGGCTTAGAATTGAAGACGATGGTAGCATCGAAATCGAAAATTAATTGCCCAGCCATCAGATGGCCCTACGAATTGGCTTGCAAGCGTTCTTTTCTTTTCTGTTTCATGAGGAAGCTACATAAGGACAACGGCTAGAGTATTTGTTCTCCACCTCGTGCATTAATCACGCACTGCAGAATAAATAGAAAACCCAATCCTCTGATTACTCTAGGGAATGAGTTGATGTTAGAGAGGGTGGATGACCGAAGTCTACGAGTTATCCATTGTTTATCAGACGCTGGAAGATAAAGCAGTATTTTGAATGCTC
>JBAMHZ010324016.1:0-12859 GCA_037177395.1 Alpinia galanga
TATCTAAAAGCTTTTAAAATTAGTTTAAGTTAGACTTAATTTTTTTTTTAAGGTTAAGCTGGGTTGGAGCTTGATTTATTTTATTGGTATCAAACTTTTAATCAAGTTCGAATCAAGTTAATTTATTTGTTTATTTAAAATTTTAATATTTTGTTTGATCGATTAATAAGTTTGTTTGTTTATTTTGAAAGGTTATTTATATATTTAATAAGAGTTTATTTGTTTATTTATAAGTTTAATAAGACTTGTCATATTTATTCAAAATTTATAATATAAAAATACTTTAATATATTATAATAATTATTTCATGAATCAATATAAAAAAATATCATTTATAAAATTTTAAAAAATTATGTCAAATATTATCATAATTTAAATCAATAAATCACTAAACAATTTGTGAACATGACTTATATGTTATGTTCATAAATATAGTTTACTAGTTCGTTCAAAAATATTATTTATAAATATAGTTCATAAATATTGTTCATAAATATAGTTCATGAATATTATTTACGAATATTAACAAACTGAACACGTACTTGTTCAAGTTTATTTATTTAATTTATAAGTTATTTAAATTTATTTAATTAATTAACTTTAATATTATTGAATAAATATAAATGAGTTTTTACTAAGTTGAACGTTCGTTCACAAATACTTTCGTTTAAGTTAAGGTGAAGTCTTTTTATAACTTATAATTTTTTATTAAATTAAAAATCCACTGATATTTTATAGGAGTATTATCACATTTTATGGAATTTTTGTTAATACTTTTATATATTTTTAATTTTATTTTGCTAAAGGATATTTTAAAGCATTACTTGTCCCCTTAATCTCCATAAAAGGCAAAGTATCTTTTGACCATTACACTTCCTCATCCATCTCTTTTCATCTCCACGTGCTCTCTTTTTATTGCACAAATCAATGCCCACGAGCTGATCGGTGATCAAAATATCCATTAAATCGAATAAAATCGAAAATTCAATTTGGTTTATTTAATTTTTTTATTTTTAAAAAATATTAAATAATTAAAGATGAGACTGATGATCCTCAATTATAAAATTATTATTTTATTTAACCGATCAACTATCCATATAAATGGATTGGTAATTTAAAAAATAATTATTTTGATTTAATCGATGGTTCGATTTTCATTGATAAAATTTAACCAATTAGGCTAATTCAAAAAAAAATCAATTATTATTATTGAATAGCCATGATAATATTTTGTATAATAAAGATTATTCTAATAACTCAAAACTCGGGAACAATAGATTGACAATTTTAATGATGTATGGGACTTTGCCCCTAAGGGTACAGTGCAATGATAAAGATGTTGGAATATTTCATGGGAGAATATAGTTCGATCCTCTGCTGATGTGTGGTTCGATGATGATCCTCTACTAATGTGTGGTTCGATGATGAATTTTTAAAAATTTTATAAAAATGATCCTCTGTGAATGAATTTACCTGGTAGACAAAGTAAAAGATTATTTCAAGGAATGATCAGTGGATCACATGATACATAATTTTAATTTTAAGATGTAAGAGAAAAATAAATATAATACTTCAACTATTAATATCCTTTGTTTCCCTATAAAATGTCTTGCAACCCGGCCGTACGTTCTCCGATCACTTCCTTTGCTTCTTGTTCTCGGTGGCGATGGAAGCCACATGCTTAAGCGCATCTGCCGTTGCTCCTTGGACCTCATTCATCAGGAAAAGCATGATCAAATCCATCAAGTACGGCAGTAACAGCCATGGTGCAAAGAGTTCGAGCATCTACTCTCAGTCCAACATGATTCGCTGCGTTACGAGAAGAGCGAGAGGAGTAGAGTGGATACTGATGCTGAAGGGCTTGGGATTGCCAAGTTCTTCGAGCAGAAGCGATTCTTAGTCACTAGTGCAACTGGGTTCCTGGCGAAAGGTGATCGATCGTTTCATAGAGATAATTAATTAGCTAGCTCAGAATTTGTGCAACTACTGATGCTGATTTCATGCATGACATTCTTGGTTCAGTTCCTTTGGAGAAGATTCTGAGGATTGCACCGGATGTTGGGGTGATCTATGTCCTCGTCAAGGCGAAGGACGAGGAAAAAGCTGTTGAGAGACTGAAGCGTGAAATAGGCAATTCTCTACAATTCATGTTGTTTAATTGCATGCATCTTTTTGTTGTTTTTATACTTCCTCCAATTTTCTGGTGCTTGTTAATGCTCAGATATTGAACACAGAGCTCTTTAGATGTTTAAGGGAGATGCATGGCGACCACTACAAGGATTTCACGATGAGGAAACTCGTTCCGGTAGTAGACAATATCGAAGAAGCCAATATCGGAATCAGAACAGAATTACCCCATGAGATATCAAAGGAAGTCGATGTTATTATCAATTCAGCTGCAAATACTGTTTTGGATGAGAGGTTCATCACAATGACTAAAAAAAAGTGCTTTTTTATATATAAATAACTGTATTCAAAGTGAATCAGATGTAAAATTTTGCAGATACGATGAAGCTCTGGATATAAACACTTTAGGATCTAGCAGGCTGATGAATTTTGCAAGGAGGTGTGAGAAACTCAAGCTTTTTCTGCGTGTATCAACAGGTCAGGCATAATAACATGTTGTTATGAACTGAAACCCTAGTAAGAAATTTAACAATTTCATGTCTTTTGTTCATTTGGAAAAGCACATGTGAATGGTCAACGACAAGGAAGGATCCTCGAGAAGCCATTCGGCGTAGGGAACACCATAAGAAGAGAAGAAGAACCTTCAGAAGAAGCTGTGCCCCTTTTGGATATTGACTCTGAAATCGAGTTAGCCTTTTCTCACAGGAAGAGATTTAGTGGTGTTTCTCTGGTACAGGAGATGAAAGCATTGGGACTCGACAGGTACTTAAATCTTCTTTCTCTGTTTAGTATTTTCCATCAGTTATAGAACAAAACTAGTTATTCAAGGTGCCATCAATCTATTATCAAAAGGCTGTTGATAGACTAATTGGTGGCACATTAGCAAACTATTTGATGACACTTTTGGTAATTGATCGATGGCACATTCAATATCTGATTGATATTTTCTTCCAACTGATTAGTTATAGTTTAGACGATTGTTTAGTGCATCTTGCAAGATCTCAACTTTGAGAGTTTAATTCTGATTTGTCACAATTGAAGTCGAACTACTTTACAGAGCAAAGATCTATGGATGGCAAAATTGTTATGAATTCACAAAGGCCATGGCGGAGACGATGATAAGCTCTTTGACCTTAGCATCGTTGAAAGCACTTAAAAGGAATCTTTCCCCGGGTGGATTGAAGGAAACTGGTATGTTGATAAGTTTACTGATATTGTCAATTTACAGACACAAATCTTCAGTTATATGCCATGATCCTCTCTTCTCTACTCATGTTCCCTCTTTTACAATTTGGAGAATGATGGACCAGTAATCCTACTCTATGGCAAAGGAGAGCTTAATGCCTTTCTCGGCGATCCTAATGGAATCATTGATGTTGTAAGTAACACTCCCTAAACTGTAAACTTTGTTCAGGTACCAGTTGACATGGTTGTGAATGCAACATTGGCTGCAATGGCAAAGCATGGTTCGAGAGTAACGACTCCTGGAATCGGCGGTGAACCCTCTAGTGTTCCAAGGCATGGCAAAGTATTTCTTCCAACACTTCTCATCTTTCCCTTGGAAGGATTCGAGAGGAAGACCAACTGTTGTTTCACCATCCAAGTTCTTCAGCAGCATAAATGAATTCTACTCCTACACCTTGAAAGATGCTCTTCGAAGGATCGAACAATTTACCGGTGCTATTTCAAATGAAAATAATTCTTTGAGAATGAAGAAGAAATGTCTGAAATCAGTGGAACAAGCCAAGCATTTGGCTAAAATCTATGAGCCATATGTATTCTATAGGGGAAGGTATATCGAGTGCTCTTTTGCTTTATAGCATAGAGTGATCGAAAGCTGTGGGAGGAAATGTCCGAAGAGGAGAGGAGGAGCTTCAGGTTCGATGTCGATAGTATTGATTGGGCTGACTACATCACATTTGTTCATGTTCCTGGATTAAGAAGATACGCCATGAGAGGAAGGGAAATACTTTGTGATCCTTGAGAACGTAGAATTATCGTTTACTTGCTTCACTTCCAAAAGTTTGAGCCAAACAAACCCACACCATGGGGCTTGAGGGCATGGTGCTGCTTCAAATTCACTCATAAGTGTTTTGTTTGTGCTATGATTCTCTGTCATTACCAATCATAATCTTTCTGCTAACCAAATTTATATATACAGCACAAAACGAGATTCAGTATTGCAGTTTGATACTGTTTGTGTTTGTGTTTGTTCTTGTCTCCTCATTGGCATATGAACAAGTGATCGTTGTCCCTGATGGTGCATATCTCATCGATTTCAGCACCATCAGCCGACAAAACTTTGCTTGCCTGCATTCCAAATGATCTCTCTGCACACAACAATTTAGCTGTTCTCTCTTACTTACCTTCTTGAATCTCAGTTTTCTATATATATATCTTATTGCGTACCTGCCACTTCCAGCAGCTTTTTGATTGAATCCGGAAGAAAAATGAGTTTCCCTGCAAAAACTGTTTCTTCTCTCTCACTTTTATCAGGATGATGCCCATGAATTGTCACTCTCTTGGCTACAACTCATGAGTTCAGACATAAGTTTTGTGAGAACCTATTTACGTATAATTTGACCACAAGGAAGTGCAATACCTTCAGTATCCATGTCATTGGAGATTGTTTGTTCGATTTCTTCCGAGTGTTCTTCATTCTGCTCAAAGATTCATGAAAATGACATCCAAGCATCAGTCATTGTATAAAGTAGATCTATATCTGCTCGGAATGGTGTGAGATTGCAGTACCTGATCTGCATTCACTTGGCTCAACACGTCCGGCACAAATGGTACTTCTTCAGCTAAGTCTTTGCTGAGTTCCTTGAGGAACTGAAACCGAAACCAAGCTCAGAGAGAGAAAAGTGAAGCGATCCCTCGAAGAATTACAGGGATTTGCTGCTTCATGAACCTGAATAAAATTGAAGAACACAATTTTGCCATCAGCACTGTATGGCTGTGCGATCTGCATCAAGTGTCGATGGCTTATCCGGACGACTTGGCAGAGCCTCTTGCTTCGAACCGTAAACGGCTGCGGAACGTTGAAGATCACCCCAATCTCTCCGAGCACATCAGCAGGACCTAGCGTCGTCAGAAACTAGAATTCACCTCGTGTCAGCCACCACAACCCAACAATGCTGTATACCATCTAAACGCCTGTTTGGCTACTCATATCGATCGTATTCTTACCTTTTCAGATCCATTCTTTGAGGTCAAGACATCCTGCAATACCAGAGGAAAGTCAGAGGAAGGAGCTTAGAACAGTGGAGGGGTGTTTCAGGCATACCACTGCACCAGAGACAATCATGTATAAATCTGTTGGGATCTCGTTTTCTATGATGATGTCCATTTTTGGAGGAAAGTACTCTGCTTTCATCTCGGAAACCTGTGAGAAAATAATTATTAGTGTCACATCGAGCTCGTTCGACTGATTAAGATCCGAAATAGTAGTTCAATGATCACCAGCTGAACTATGAACTCTTTGGAGACTCCTCGGAAGAGATACGTCGCTTCGACCGTGCGCTGGAAGAGGTGCTGCGCGATGGTCGATCTGATGGCTTTGGGCAGGTCCGCGATCACCTCTTCCTGCTGCAGTTCCATGGTCTTGAACTTGAGCTGCAGGTGCGACATCATCTGCTCTCGCATGCCGTCCGGCAGCCGGTGCTTGCTCGCGAATCGCGAAATTTGATGTATGGTGTCTCTCTGATCAACAAACACCGGTCGTCAGTCCAGTCGATCGATCTGCGAGTTAATCGGTCGGTACTACTCCGATCCTCTCGTTTATGATTACCATGATGAAGGTGCGGGTGGCGGAGTGGACGATGAGGTTGGTCATGTTCCCGATGAGGTAGGCGGTGAGGCCGATGTTGAAGAGCATGAGGAAGATGGTGAAGATCTTCTCGCCGGTGTTCCACGCATGGAGGTCGCCGTAGCCGACGGTGGTGAGGGTGGTGATGGACCAGTACACGGCGTAGGTGTAGCCCATCCAAATGCTCCGTTCCTCGAAGTCCGGAATCAAGTTGCCGATCCAGGTTTCCTCCTTATCGTGGTGATGAGTTGCCATCCAGTAGTAGACACAGGCCGCCGAGTGCACCGCAAACAGAGTCACACAAATGAGCTTCGCATATCTCGTCCAGAAGTAGCTGAACCTGATATCTTTCTCCAATCTGCATAATTCCATCGAATTTTATGTAGGACTCGTTGTTTCTTTCTTTCCCACTTAAAATTGTTGGAATTTCTTCGATAATATCTGGAAAAAAAAATGTTCTGTTTGTAGGAATTTGAACCTGGCGAACAGCTTGCTGGCTCGCCGGAGCCGCCAGAGCCGCAGCAGGCTGACGACGCCGAAGACGGACCCGCCGTCCTTTTTCCCGGTGAGGACCCGGTATATGATCTGGAACGGCACGGTGGAGGCCACGTCCATGACCAGCCCCGGCGACGTCAGGTACCTCCTGGCGATCTTCCTCCGGTCGTCCACCAGCAGGTAGGTGGAGCTGTTGAAGTAGGCGACGGAGAAGGAGACCGCGATGTCGATCCCGAAGAAGACGTCGACGACGAGGTCGAAGACGAGGAGAGAGCCGGAGCCCACCCGCTGGAACGCCAGCTCGAACGGCGAAGCCCACGCGGAGTAGAACACCAGCACCATCAAGAACGTCTGCCACCACCTGCATGCCAAACAGCTATCCAGATCAAGCGATCGATAAACGACAACACCAAATTAAGGGAGAATCGAAATCACGGACCTGTATCGAGGATCATAAGGCGCAATGACGTATTTCTTGAGGCCGGGGTAGTTGCCGTCGAGTCCAACTCCGAACGCCGGCAGAAGGCTGCTGGAGAGTGCGGCGAAGCTCTTGATCTGCCCACTCGAAGCTCGCCTCGCCAGCCATGGCGACTCCGTCACTGCTTCGACTCTGCTACTCATCGTAATCAATGATCTTCTCGGTGCAATCGCTCCGGGAAGATCTATATATCGTTAATTAAAAGCGAGGAAAAAAGGAATTAAAGAATTCCGATAAAGTCGATAACACTATTTTTCTAGTGAATTATTGCAGGAAGAGTCAACTACTGTGCATGGGGTACCCCGTATGCGTTGAATATATTTGTTCTTGGAGTTGGATGATAAAAAGAATGATTTTTCTCAAATAAAATCTTCAGCTAGCTGTTCGATCCAATTAAAGAAATCTGAAGGAGAAAGTGATGGATTTAGAGTGTGTATGCATGCGTGCGCAAGTGTTGATGTTTTATGGTGATTTATTGCAGAAAAAGTCAACTGCTATGCTCCCAAGAAGTTAAATTTTTGTCTTACTCCTTTATTTATATATATATATCTTTCTATTATTCAAATTTTATAAGATTCAATGATTGATCTATAATATCTACTCGATTAAATAGTAAATAATAAAGATATTCATAGATAAATTATATATGAGATCATTATCTTTTCTCTCTATATAAACGCATCTAGCGCATTCATATGGACTGTTCAATTGTACACATAAATGGACACTAAGAAATGAGAAAGTGATATTGATATATGAAAATCAATACTATATTATATTGATGTTGATATTTGAAAATTAATATTATAGTAGTATTACTTTTTAAAATTTAATATTGTTATGATTTTTCTAATAAATTAACGTTGGTAGAAGACAAGTTCCACCATGTGAGAGTTCCCCCTAAATCAATGCAAGGTAGAAGACAAGTTCCAATGCTTTAATCAAGGAAAGAAGAAGGAAGGTACCAATTTAATGAATGTATATCACAAGAAAGAAAATTGCTCCATTGATCATTAGAATACAAAAGTCACAGTATCTTTATTTTATTATTTTATTTGAAGAAAATTTTTATAAATACATTATGGCTGAAAATTAAACCGTAGATTTCTAGTAGCCAAACTGAAAATTCTACAGCTGCATTGTAACAGTAGAAGCAAAGTAACGTATACTTTATTTCAGTGCATTTAGTGTTCTCGATTAATTAATTTTGGTCGATAGCATAGTTATGCAGTGCATTTACTCTGAGGAATGTCACTTGCATTTATAATAAAATCTAAGAAAAATCATTGCACAATAACTTTTCTCATATACAAATATTAAGGAAACTTTATAGAGCCAATAGAGAAAAACAAATTAAAACAAAAAGGTGTTGGCGATGAAAAAATATTATAATTTTCAATCACAATTGAATCCAATGAATCTGTATAATATTTCTTTAGAAGGAGCATATCCAACTTTAATTATTTTTTTTTATAAAAAAAATAAGAAGGAAAATTGTTCAAGAATTAACTTTCCAAAGGTGAAGTGTGATCGTGCTGACTTTGTGAACTAACTCTACGAGCCTACTTCATTATTTTATACACTGACCAATTGTTTTAGAACATGTACATTGAATCATCAGCATGTTCCAGCATGTGGTTTTGTCAATTGGACTTTTTTTGTTATTTTAAATTTTGCATTCAACTCGATCATATATATATATCTTTAGTTAGAAAATTAAGCATTCAATCAGCTTCACAAACTATTCAGGAACTGACCATTTGCAAGCAACTGGATATATCTGATATCTTAAATCAGAAAAAATGTTCAATTCAACTTCACAAACTATTCAGGGACTGCTCAAACTGTGCTGAATGAAGAGAGGGCAATCATCCTGTCTTCTTGGCATGCTTTAGTCACTGCAGAAGAGTCTGCATTCTCATGTGTAGGAGATCTACTTTGTTTGCTTTAAATTTCACAGTTTCTGTATTCCTTGAAATGTATCCTTTTCCTTCTCTTAGAAATTAAATATACTTCATATATATCTGTATCTTCCTTCCCTGCGAATTCTAATTGGAGCTCACAAAGCCATGAAATTGCAACTAAGCTAGCCCTAAAGCATTTATAATCACTCTTTGCAAACAACTAATTATCTTGCAGTAAAATTTTAAGATATCTTCTTTGATTATCTTCTTCATATACATTACTCCTCTCACTGCCTAATCCACCTCTAATATCCATAAAAGAATAATAAGATACATATCTCGACTATAAATTATATCACTATCCTTTGAATAATAATCTTGTTGTCATATCCCTTTGCCCCCTATAACACTCCATGATTCTTCAAATATTAAAGTGGTCATTGTTGACCTAATAATGCTAACTTTACATCGGTCAGCATCGGCAGAAAAATTCATTGAATCTTCAACGCCAAAAGCCGAGATTCAGAATCAAATATTTAATGTGGAAAACTATGACTGCAATATGGACTCACCACCTTCCTCTTCCTCTTCCTCATCTAATTATTATTCTGCCTTTTCACTTTTCAACCTTGCTCTGGGTTTTATTAGGAGAGAACTCATGAGCTCCACACTGATAAATTACATGATCAGGTCAACTTCCATGCACGTTTCATGGATCACTTCTATTTTTAGATGTTTTCCTGAGGAGAAGTTAACTATTTGATAAATAATTAAGAGCAAAGCGTTTACTTGGCCTCCATTCCGACTCTCTTTTAGTTGACCTATTTTTGTCTCGGATGATAAGCTTCGATTTGGCCAAGCTTCAGTTTTTCAACTTCGTAGAGTGCAATCCATGAACTATCTCCATCAAGTTTTATTTAAATAGAGTCCAACAGATAATTAATAAAGTTGAAGAAATTACCTTCAGAAAAATACCCATACTATTCTGAACTTATTTGGGTTTTTCTTCAATATATGTATGGTGGCACTTCTCCTTGTATATTGAGGAATTAGCAGAGAGAGAGAGATATGGAGTTTTTACCAGTTTCAGGTAGAGTTCTTCAGCAGAAGAAGGTTGAACATGTATTTTTTTCTTCTCAATTTCTTTATGCATTTATCTTTTAATTGAGTGTCAGAGGTTCAGATCCAGTTTTCCTTTTTTTTCCCTCTCAAAAACTATTTTTAACCAGTTATTTATGCATGGAATTTTGTTGATGTTGTAGTTTGAGCTAGCTGAAACACAACCTTAAATGTTTACAAGTCAATTAAATTATTTAAATTATAATACATAATATATTTGTTTCGTTTTGTGCTTCTTTTTTCTTCTTGTTTTCTTTTCTGATTTCATTAATTATCTTTTGGATCTATGTATTATTGAATTCATAAAAATGAAGCTTGATGAATGAGAAAGCAATAAGAGGTTGAAAGAATTCTGACTGATGTGGCAGAAAAAGAAGACCTCGCTTTGGGATAGTAGTGTGCTTAGTCAGGGGAAGTCGAGCAAGGGTCAAGGTGAGCAGGCACTCGAGGACACCTAATCAAGCTCAATCTAACCCTCCCCTTGGGTTGACCCTAACGGTTTAGGATTAGGTCAAAGGGGCATGCAATCCTTTCGGCAAGACTTTTTTATCTCGATATAACTTTTTTATCCTAGTAGAGGTAGTATCTTGACATCTTCCTTTTGCTTAAGATCATTTGCCTAGGTTCTGTCTTCACACGGGCCCCCACGTAAGATATTCCACCTGTTCTCTACTTTGCCATGTGGATTTATTATCAAGTTCTCTTTCCCTAGGTGACCTTAATCTGTATGAGTCTACTTATCTGATACACATGTCTATATCTTGTCATGCCCCTTCGTACGAAAGGACAGTGAATTCCACCGTACTCTTGGAAATGTCCCATCCATGCGCTCTTTATCTACCCCTTATATATATATGGTAAAGGAGAAAGGCAAGGGAGATAATATTTTTTGGGAGTTTTTTCTTTTTGCTATTCTTCTTCCTCATCTTGCACCATTTGACTTAAACTTCAGAGGAGACCATGTCGAGAGTCTCTCGGCTTTTCCATTTGGTGTTTTCTTGGCAAGTCCACTTGAAGAGACCGACGAAACCCTAAACCCTCGAGGAGCTTATTTCTGGAAACCCTGACGATTAACAATCCTGCCTCCCGTCCTCAGTCAGAACATTGACTATTCACTTAAACCAAAAATCACTTGGAGTTGATAGGCAAGCGAAGAACATGGTGATCTTGTTTCTCTCAGCTTTGGAACCCTAATTACTAAAAAAAATCCATCGGTTTGAAGTTCGAACGAGATCTAATTGAGCCAACAACTCAGTGAAGCTATCAATGCATATAGTGACACCGATAAGGAGCCAAAAAAGTGTCATAGCAAAACAAATCCAAGAGAGCTAATTCAGCGAGAGCAAGTTGTGATGCATAATAATTTGTAATAAAAAGGTGATTTATTCATCTCAAATACTTTTATATGTCGATTTTACAATTATCATAAAGAAGATAAATCACAATAGACTTTATAACATGATGAAAAAATAAGTATTGTCTCTGATGGGGAAACAAATATTATAGGCCTAGTTATCGAGTTAATGACTTAACCAGAGTAAATCAGGTTATGACCTAAAGACAAACTCAGCCCAAAGCCGCATGCATGCCCATCTAGGTAGGATCTCCTATGTTTTATTCATGTCTTAGCAGACATACTTATCTCGGCAGATATGCTTATGTTCATGTCTCGACTGATATATCTACCCTTGTGTCTCGGTAGAGGCACTCATCTCTCTACCTCAGATATTTTGATCGATCATTTTCACACCATATTTCAGTGGGGTATCTTGGCTCAACAATGGTTTATTTTACCAAACTAGTTTAAATGTATGTTCATGTGAGAAAGGTTTTCTTTTGATACACACTTTTGTACATTCTCTGACAATGAGCTAAGGTCTATCACATCCACTTTACTAATAAAGTCTTATCTCTTATCGGCCACCTTATTATGCATTTATAGAGTTATATTTCCTCTCAACCACGTGTACAATATTGATGAAGATATGATCACCATCATTCTCTCTTAATCGACACACCATTATTATGATGTCTTTAGAGTTCATGCAGTGTGCGTTCTATATAAAGGTGATGAGAGAGAGTCAGGGGTGATCTCAACCTCTCTCCCTCTCCAGTTCTCATTCGTTCTTTTGTATCCCTTTTTCTTTTACGTTCTGACTTGAACATCGGAGAGATAACATTGAGGCCTCCTTAGCATTCCCCTGTCACTCTTTTAGCTAGCTCCTTTTCAGGCACTCCCTCTCGACGATTTCGGCGGCCTTCACTCAACCTTCTTCGGCGATCTTCATTCGACCTCCTAGGCTCGACGACGCTGACACTAGTTCTCTGTTGGATCATTACCTCTCTGCTAGGTCACTTGCCTCTTACTGAGTCATTAATGTTAGCTGATCCATCTCTCATCTCTTGATACAGCAACAATCTATCAAAAAAAAACTTTTATAATGCCTTAACAGTAAACATATAGATGTAGGAGGGGAAAAAAACAAAAGGAAATAGTATCTCTTAATAACTATATATATATATATATATATATATATATATGATTCAGACTCCATGCAATCGGAGGAATTACCAAAGGTAAACCCTAAAATCTTAAACTCTACATCCTAAACAAATAAGCCATTATATCATTAGGCAAAAATTAAAGTACATTTTTAATTATCAGAATCATTGAAAGGTATTCAATTTAAAAAAGAAAGACATCCTTATTATATAATAATAATAATAATTATTTACCTAATTGAATTGGCTAGATATATATTTTTGATACGGTGAGTCCAATTATTGAACTTATAATCTTACACAATTTATCGATGAACATCTTCTTTATCTATTGTCTGATCTTTTTGGGTTCAAAGATTGAATTATAATGCGCAAGTAATCAGACGATGAATAACAAAAGTGCTTACGGGTGCTCACAAATGATTT
>JBAMHZ010324124.1:0-12857 GCA_037177395.1 Alpinia galanga
AGTACTTGATGCTCAGGGGGAGCTATCCTGGAGAGGTGGACGTGCCAGTCCGGTACATGACGACGAGGGAGGTGATCCACCCGTCACCGCACCTGAGACAGGAGATGCAGCCAGTGTTGACACAGAGATTTCATTTCAGGACCTGTTCGGCTCATCGAAACCTGCACCATGGGAGGAGCGACACACACGGTTGGAGGAGACTTCCTCGCAACTAGAGCACTCCTTAACCAACCTACGTCAGGAGGTTACCACCGGCTTCCAGCGGATGGAGGAGCTCATTTTATCACTGAGACTCACTCACCCTCCTCCATCGCCACCAGCTGACACTGACTAGTTCTATTTTGTGTTGTTTGCATCTTTATGTACCAGCTCTTCAAAATATTGCATAATATATACATCTTGTTTTGTCTTCTCACAGTTTCTTTTGATAAATGACAAAGGGGGAGGATAGTTAGGTTAAAAGTTAGATTCATTGCTTTACAGAATTCTTTCATTGCTTTGCAGAATTCCATTGTGTTGCAATTTTTTATATATCAGTTCTATGTATCAGATAGGTTAAGTTAGTTTCATTGCTTTACAGAATTCTATGTTTTTTAACTTTAACCTAGGTTGTCATTATATCAAAAAGGGGGAGATTGTTGGTGCAGTCAAGCAATGATAATTAAACTTAAGTTTTGATAAATAACAAACAGTTAAAGTTAGAGCTTGTTGTGTTTTAATTTGGTTACCAAGTATGCAGAAATGATAAGTCTAGCGGACCAGACACCAGGTTGAAATCCAGTTGGGTCAGGAGGACTAGATAACTGGTGGGAAGTCCAGCTGGGTCAGGAAGACCAGACAGTTGGCGGGAAGTCCAGTTAGGTCAGCAGGACCTGACAATTGACTGAAGTCTAGATGAGGAGTCTGGCAGGAAGACCTGGTGGGTCAGATGACAAGTTAAGCTGCAACTGGTAAGTCAAGTCACTGGAGGAGAGAGATCCAGTGAGGACGAGTCCCAGTGGGACTGTAGGCGTTGGTCCAGCTTAGGTTCAACCCGGATACCTAAGTTGAGACCAAAGACTAGATTCTGGTCATATTTGACATAATCTAAGTCACAAACATTAATTCTTATAATTACATATTTTGTTTTGGATTAACACATGATGCAGGAACAAAATTTTCGGCTGAACAATACTTAAGGTGCCTTAGGTGAAGTGAGGCACCCTAAGTGCATCAACTAAGGTGCCTTGGATGGTAGAAGGCGCCCTCAAGAGGATAAGTTTGCACAAACTATTTCAGCCAAACTGAGGTGCCTCAGCTAAAGTAAGGCGCCTTAGGAGGAGCTAAGGCGCCCTGGAGAGGATAAAGACCGAGTTTTTCAAAATGGATCAGTGCTAACTGAGGCGCCCTGGCTGAACTGAGGCACCTCAGTTGGCCTATAAATAAGGCTCCAAACAGTGATCATACAATTCAATTCTCTGTGATCATCCAAGTGATTCTACTTCTCTCCGATGACTCTGCTATGTCCTACTACTGCCGAAGAAGCGACACCAGCCCTCGGACCTAAATTCTTATCATTCGGCTCGGTAAATAATTCGTGTATTTGTTTTTATTATTATTACTACATAGGGAAAGGATAGGTTTGTTATCCTTTCCTAATTTCTGTAATCGATCTCTTTTCTAGGAATTTACTGGAAAAGGGCATTTTAGTGAATTGCTCAACGGATACAATCCGAGGGGTTGTGAGCCTTGGATTAGCAGCCGCGGGACTATGAACCAAGTAAAAAGAAGCTATGTTCTTTTTGTGTTATTTAATTTTCCACTGCGTTTTAAACTCGTAAGTTTTCAAAAACCAATAAAAGGAAAGTTTTAAAACATGTGATTCACTCCTCTCTCACGTGCACTCGATCCTACATTTAACCCCTCTATGATATCTCCTTAAATAGAGTCTTCTTGGACTGATTTTCTATCACTAGTCAACTGGTGTCATGACCATTATGAGACAATGACTCTCCAACGCATAAATCCACATTGAATAAGTGAATTAGTCGACTTGAACTTCTCTATCAATCTCCACCATTGGTACATATGGTCAAACTATATTATCAACCATGAGTTGTCAAACATATATTGACCAAGATCAACCATTGTCAAACATCAAAATATAACTTAAACCCAACTCGAGTTTGGTCAATCATGACCTGGGCTGATTGCACCAATAGATACCAGTCGATTGATTTATTTAAATCCGACGTGGATTGTGCCTTGCAAGCGGTTGTGAGGCAACGGTAACATGACCAGTCGACTAATGGGTAAGGCCAATCGACTAGTGATGGAAAATTAGCCTTTGAAGAGTCTATAAAAGGAGAACTCGTGAGAGAAGGTTGATGCTAGTTCTTGGATATCTTGAAGGGGATATGCTGGTACATTCCACACCTTCCTAGCCATCCAAAGCAATGAAAAGCTCAAGCAACAAAGCATTCAATTTGTAAAGTATTTTTTACTTTGTTTTCTTTTAAAATACTTATGTATTTGTATTTGTGCTTGTATTTGGTTGTAAGATTCAAGTTGTAAGCAAGGGTTTACTCCACCTTGGTGCTCACCTAAAGGAGAAGTTAGTGAAAACTTAGTTTAGGAGCCATCCGCCTCAAGGATCGTCATAAAGTAAGAGCATCATCTTTGAACCATGTTACATTACCGTGTTGTGTATGTGTTCATCTTTTGTTATTGCATTATTATTGTATTTCCGCTGCACTTAATAAATCTTGTAGACAAACATGATCACAATCAAAGTGAAGGGTGAAAACACTATTCACCTCCTCTAGTAGACATCATGGTCAAAATAATTAGTATCAGAGCGAGACCACTCTTCAAGGACTAACCGCACAGAGAGCAAGCTAGAGGACTCATGGTAAAAAATGGAGCCAACCGATAGATTCAGATATGGCATATGGATTCTACCCTCTTATGATCGAGAAGGGTTCTCGATGTGGAGCTCAAGGATGGAGACATTCCTCATGATGGACTTTGAGTAATGGTTCATCCTAATGGAAGGCTTTAAAACTTCCAAGGATGGAAAAGGAAGGGTCCTCAAGAGAAAGAAGTGGACCAAGGAGCAACTAGAACAACACAACATCAATGAAAGGGTAACAAATATTTTAATTAATGTTATCCCTAATGATTTATTGTGTAAATAGGAGAATACAAAGATGCTAAGGAGCAATAGAGCAAATTAAAAAAACTCCATGAAGAACCCTCATTGGTTCTAATAGAAGAAGAAAAAGCCCAAGAGGAAGAAGTTTCATCTTCTGAGTGGCTTGAGTCAAAAGTCGAGAGATGCTTAACATCTTGAGAGGAGGATGAGAAGATGGAAGCCTCTATCTCAAGGATTGAGGGGGAGGAGAGACTTTCAACATCGGAGCAAGAGGAAGATTCTTACTCTGAAATAAATGAACCTTCCCAAGCTTCATCCACTACCCATGGAAGGTAACCCAACCTCAATTTGAAAAAATAAAAATAATATCATTTATTTTGAGTGTAGGGAATTAGGGCATTACAAGAGCAAATACCCAAATAGAACTATGAAGGAGGTTCAAGTGGTTTCCAAGAGGAAGGAGAAGCCCAGGGAGACCAAAGCCCAAATACGCAAGGGCAAAAAGCACATTGTGTGCTTCTTATGCTAACAAAAGGGGCATTACAAGAATCAATGTCTAAGAGGGAGGAACCCTAGGAAGGACATGGGAAGAGCCACAAATGTAGGGGGAACCTTTAAGGCAAACTCTAAGGTATATTTTCATAAGACAAAATTATTTTTTCAAATGACAAGAAGCATGCTAGGAATAAATTCTATTCCTTAAGTGCTTATAAAAATGTGCCAAATGAAAATTATAAGGACAATTCTAGGAATAAATATTTTTTCTTAGGAGCTAAATATCATGAGTATAGGGTTAAGGATAATTCCAGAATGGTTAATTCTAGAAATACTTTACCTAAAGAAAATTTAGGCACCCTAAGAAGGGTATGCATATGCCTAAAAGGAAGAGCAATGTCCAAAAATATAATGGACAATATAATTTGGAGGTAGAAAATCAAGTCATAAGGTCAAGACTTGAAAAAATGGAAAATATCCTAAGTAGAATGGAAAACTTGATCAAGGGGTCTAATGAGAATGGGCAATGTTTAAATATTGATAGGCAATTTCCTACAGACAAGAAAGGCTTGGGTTACAAGCTTAAGTCCAAGATAGATAAGCCTACCTATCATAGTGTTTGATACAGTTATGAAACTTGTCCTAGGTCTAAGGGTGTCAAGATTACAAGGAAAGTTATCCCTAAAGTCAATCTTGATAAGACCACCCAAGTGACTAAGGCTTCCAAGCCTAGGAAAGTCACTAATAAGGTTACAAGGGAGGCAATCCCTAGAGTTGACTTTGAGAATACCTCAATGACCAAGGTTTCCAAGCCTAGAGGGTCATTAGGAAGGTACTAAGGGAGGTTATCCCTAGTAAGTATCTTATAAATCCAAGGAGTTCAAATAGGTTTTTAGTTCCTAAGAGTGTAATTCCCTAACACTAGATGAGTTTAGGGTGTGTCAACCTTGAATGGATGGGTAGTCAATCTAACCATGGTAAAGTTGACATTTTAGAGCATCTTTGAAGTATAGTGATACTTTAAAGATGTGATTAGAAACTATATCCTAAAAGATTTTAGGATGTGCCAATGAAATAAAAGAAAGGTTGCAAAATGATCAAAAATGATACAATTAGGTTAGAGTCATGGCATGCCAAGTTTGAAGATTTGACACAATTGAAGGGCTAAATCATAATTATGTCAAATAGGGTATTTCACATAATCCTAAAAAATGACAATTAGAATTATGGCTTAGGTATTTTTAATACCTTAGAAATTGTATTTGTCATGCTTTGAGTGCTATATACCATGTCATGACATCATAATCACATGTTTAGCTTAAATATGTCATATTAATGATTATAATAATTTATGACCTAATCATGACATCATGCATATATGGTAAATTTTCTTTTAAAAATTATGCATATAATATGTCATGAGCATAATCATGCATTAATTAAGGATAAATTGGGTATTATTTGATGTTCTAAAATAAGAGAATCAAATTAGATTTGCCTAGATAGTATGCATGATCCCTTAGTTTAGAGAAAAATAATTTTACATCTTATAAAGATCATAGGATGACTTGTGTGTATATTGATACACTATAGATATATGTGAGATGCTAGGAAAATGAGTTAAGTTTAAGATGCTTGATGTTGCATCATTGTAAACTTAAAACTCATAATATCATTTGAAGGAATCATGAGGAAAACTAATGTATAAGTCATGTGCATTGAGCCAATTGACCATGATTCAATATGAGATTTGAAAATTATTTTAAAATCATTTTTAGAAACTTTGGTGAAGTCTATCTTTTAATATGAATCACCATTGATGAGATTGGATACAAAATAGACATGAAACATTGAAGTTTTCAATGGTTTTTAACTTTGTATCAATCTTGAAAAATGAGGGTTATTTTCATAAAAAAACTTAATTTTTTTCTTAGTAATGTTTGATATAAGTAATTTGTATATAAAATTTCATGGTTTTTTGAAAAATACATAATTACTTATGAATTTTCAAATTTCATTTCTGAAAAATAGTTTTGCTTTACTGCAAAGAACAATTGACTAGTTCAAAAACTAGTCGACTATCTCTGGTACAGTCGAATGGTCTGGAGCACCATTTGACTGATAACATTGTACATGTGTACATAGAGTTTTTCAGTTGATTGATTACTGTCACAGTTGATTGATAGTCTGATTTTTAGCTAAAAATGGTTGTTTTAGCCATATATCTACTACCCTAGGTGGTATAACTTCTCCTAACCCTCTAATATGCTTAGGAAAGCATTAAAAGGGTATAATTTCAAGTGAAATTGGATTGGAGAGTTGGTTAGGGTGAAGTGTCAAAAGTTATGGGATGTTAAAGTTCAAGGTTGAACTTTCCTCCATAATTTTAGAGTTTTGGATCTCTTATAGGCTGAGGTACTCTCCAAGAATATTGTTGGTGCAATGGTCAAGGGGGAGCAAGCCTTGAGGGGGAGTTGGTTCATCTTGGTATGGTGGATCACTTATGACCAAGGGGTCATTGGAGTTAAGTTTACCTATGGGCTTAGATGTCTTTCTAAAGACATTGTTGGTGCAATGATCAAGGGGGAGTAAATCTTTAGGGGGAGGTTTATTCATCATAGTATGATGAAATCCTTTGTTGTAAAGGGGGAGAATGAAGTGTTAATGGAGAATTGAAGGGTTTTGATAAACTTTTTGATGTATGCCAAAGGAGGAGAATTAAGGGTTTAAGTTAGTAAACTCTCAATATACTTTGGCATATGAAGTAGTGAGTTGGGCCTATGAGCTAGCCTAACTTAATGGTATTGTCAAATATCAAAAAGGGGAAGATTGTTGGTGCAATCAGACCAGATCACAATTGACCAAACTTGAGTTAGGCTTGAGTTGAGTTTTGATGTTTGACAATGTATGTTTGACAATGTGTGTTTGTCAACATATGTTTGACAATATAGTTTGACCATATGCGTTTGAGGAGATTGTTAGAGAAGTCCAAGTATGTTGACTTGGCAAGGAAAGACCAACATGATATTGACAAAGAAGAAAGTCCAAGTATGAATATTTGGCAAGGAAAGTCCAACATGGAGTTAGCAAGGGGAAAAGTCCAAGAGTGGAGTCTTGGTAAGGAAAGTTCAAGTTGAGACTTGGCAAGGGAAGTCCAAGAGCTTGGCTCTTGGCACTTAGTATGACTAGGCCGATGAAAGCACTTGAAGGCTAGCGCAAGGAGGCGTGAGGCTGATGGAAGTGGCTTGAAGGTTGAGGTCTAGGCTAAGGGAAAGTGAAGTCTCAGAGGCATAGCCTCTTGGCAATGGGTATCTAGTAGCATGACTAGGCCGATGGAACCACTTGAAGGCTAGCACAAAGGGTGACAAGCATGAGTTTGGAGGCATTCGTGAGGCGCGAGGCTGATGGAAGTGGGTTGAAGGCTGAGGACTAGGCTAGGGTAATTTTCAAGTGTGAAAGGATCACACTTGGGGGTTTAAACCTCAATTTTGAGATTTACCAATTGATTGGGATTGAATACAGTCGAGTTGGAGTCGACTGGTAATGATGCTCGGGTAATGGTGCTCAAGTAATCGACTAGTGTGGTTGGGCAGTCGACTGATGGTGCTTGGGAGTTGATACTCGGGCACAGAAGCTTGGCCAGTCAACTGGTAGAACTGTACAAGTCCACAGAAGGGTTGTTAGTCAACTGTTAAGGTAGATCAGTCGATTGATGATGTGAGCAGTCAACTGATGGTGGATATTAGTCGACTAATTGACTTAAATTTGATGTGGATTGTGTCATTGCAAGCCGTTGTGAGGAAATGGTAACATGACCAGTCGAATGATGGGTAAGGTCAGTCGACTGGTGACAGAAAATTAGCCTTTGAAGAGTCTATAAAAGGAGAACTTGTGAGAGAAGGTTGATGTTGGTTCTTTGAGATCTTGAAGGGGATATATTGTGCATTCCACACCTTCCTAGCCATCCAAACAACCAAAAGCTCAAGCAACAAAGCATTCAATTTGTAAAAGTGTTCTTTACTTTATTTTCTTGCAAAAAATTGTGTATTTGTATTTGTGCTTGTATTTGGTTGTAAGCTTCAGGTTTTAAGAAAGGGTTTACTCCATCTTGGTGCTCATCTAAAGGAGAAGCTAGTGGAAGCTTGGTTTAGGAGTGATCCATCTCAAGAATCATCATGGAATAAGAACATCATCTACGAACCACATTACATTGCCATATTGTGTATGTATTCATCTTTTGTTATTGCATTATTATTGTATTTTTGCTGCACTTAACAAATCTTATAAACGAACATGATCACAATCAAAGCGAAGGGTGAAAATGCTATTCACCCCCTCTAGTGGACATCACGGTCCCAACAAACCTCACACCTCCTTACGTTAGCCTTCAAGTGCTTCCATCGGTCTAGTCATGCTAAGCACCAAGAGCCACGCTCTTGGACTTCTTTTGCTAAGTCTCAACTTGGACTTTCTCCTTTGATAAGAATCCACTCTTAAACTTTTCCCTTTGCCAAGTATTCATACTTGGACTTTCCTTTGCAAAGTATCCATACTTGGACTTTCTCCTTTGCCAATATCATATTGGTCTTTCCTTGTCAAGTCTCAACTTGGACTTTCTCCTTTGCCAAGAATCCACTTTTGGACTTTTCTCTTGTCAAGTGTCCATACTTGGACTTTCTCCTTTGCCAACACCATGTTGGTCTTTCCTCGCCAAGTTAACACACTTGGACTTCTCCTTTGCCAAGTCATATACTTAGACTTCTCTAATAATCCTCCCAAGACCCATATGGTAAAAACCATATTGTCAAACATATGTTGACAAACACACATTGTCAAACATATGTTGTCAAATATCAAAACTCAACTCGAGCCTAACTCGAGTTTGGTCAATTATGACTTGGGCCGATTGCACCAACAATGTCCTCCTTTTTTTTATGTTTGATAACACCTTTAAGTTAGTCTAACTCATAACCCAACTTACCATTTCATATGCTAAAACATAATAAGAGTTAGCCAAACTTAAATCCTCAATTATCTCCCTTTAGCACATATCAAAAAGGTTATCAAAACCTTCATTCTTCATTAACACTTCATTCTCCCCCTTATAACAAAGGGCTTCATCATACCATAATGAATAAACTTCTCCCTAAAGGCTTACTCCCCTTTGACCATTGCGCCAACAATGTCTTTGGAAAGACATCTAAGCCCATAGGTAAACTAAACTCCAATGCCCCCTTGGTCATAAGTGATCCACCATACCAAGATGTACCAACTCTCCCTCAAGACTTGCTCTCCTTGACCATTGCACCAACAATGTACTTGGAGAGTACCTCAGCCTATGAGAGATCCAAAACTTCAATCACAAGGGAAAAATTCAACATTAAACTTTCACATCCCTTAACTTTTAACTCTTCAACCTAGATAACTCTCTAATCCATTTCAACAAGAAATTTCACCCTTTTAATACTTCCCTAAGCATATTGGAGGGTTAAGAGAAGTTACACTACCTAGGGTTAAAGTTTGATGTCTAAAATAACTTGTTCAGTCAAAAATCATACTACCAATTGATTGTTATAAAAACCAATCGAGTGGGATCAACTTCATAGCTATGTACAACAATGTCAGTCGATTGGTGGTCTCCATCAGTCGACTAGGAAACATTCTATATGCTGCTACAGTATCATCAGTCGACTGGGGCTCTAGACTAGTCGATTGATCTCAATGTCAGTCGACTAGTTTCTGAACTAGTCGACTGCTCTCGACTGAAATCCAAAAAGTTTTTCAGAATGAGATTTGGGAATGCATAAATAATTATGTGATTTTCAAAAAATCTTAAAACTTCATACATATAATACTTATGCCAAATACAATTTAGGAAAAATAATTTTCTATAAAAATAACTAATATTTGCTAAGATTGACACAAAGTTGGAAACCATTGAAAACTTCAATATTTTATGTCTACTTTGTATTAATTTTCTCAATGGTGATTTTTATCAAAAGATAGACTTCACCAAGGTTTTTCAAAATGATTTGAAAATGTTTTCAAGCCTCATATTGAATCATGACCAATGGACTCAATGCATATGACTTGTACATTAGCTTTCCGCATGATTCATTCATATGAAATTATGAGTTTTGGGTACATTATGATGCAATATTAATGCATCTTGAACTTAATTCATTTCTTAACATCTCACTTGTGTCTATGGTGTATCAATATACACACAAGTCATCCTATGATCTTTGTGAGATTTAATTAGTTTTTTCCTAAACTAAGGGATCATGCATACTATCTAGCCAAATCCAATTTGATTCTCTTATCTTAGGACATCAAATAATTGTCATTTTTTCTTAATTTTAATTTGATTAATGCATGATTATGCTCATGACATATTATTTGCATAATTTTTAAAAGAAAATATCTCATACATTCATGATGTTATGATGTCATGATTAGGTCATAAATTATAATAATCATCAATATGACATATTTAAACTAAACATATGATTATGATGTCATAACATGATATATGATACATAAGCATGACAAATACAATATTAAGGTATTAAAAGCACCTAAGCCATAAATCTAATTGTCTTTTTCTAGGATTATGTCAAATACCCTATTTGACATAATTACAATTTAGCCCCTCAATTGTGCCAAATTCTAAATTTGGGCACATCATGACTCTAACCTAAAGTGTCAATTTTGATCAATTTTTCAACCTTTATTACTTCTATTGGCACATCCTAAATTCCTTTTAGGATATATTTCTAATATCATTTTCAAAGTATCACTATACTTCAAAGATGCTCTAAAATGTCAACTCTACTATGGTTAGGTTAACTATCCATTCATTCAAGGTTGACACACCCTAAACCCATCTAGTATGAGAGTATCACACTCTTAGAAACCCAATACCTATTGGAGCTCCTTAAATTTACTAGGTACTCACTAGGGATAACCTCCCTTAGTACCTTCCTAATGACCCTCCTAGGCTTTTGGTAAGCCTTGGTCATTGAAGTCTTCTCAAGGTCAACTCTAAGGATTTCCTCCCTTGTAATCTTGCTCTTAATGACTTTTCTAAGCTTGGAAACCTTAGTCAGTTTGGTCTTGTCTAGGTCAACTTTAGAGATAACTTCCCTTGAACCCTCAACCTTCCTAGACCTAGGACACGTTCCATAATTATATGGAACATTGTGATAAGTAGGCTTATCTACCTTAGACTTAGATTTGTAACTAATATCCTTCTTGTCTATGGATGATTGCCTATCAAAGAAATTTTGTCATTTCTCGTTAGGCCCCTTGATCAAAATTTTCATTCTTCTTAGGGTCTTTTCCATTCTATCAAGTCTTGACCTTAAAACTTGATTTTTTACCTCTAAATTATATTGTCTATTATATTTTTAGATATTTTTCCTATTTATAGGCATATGCCTAGTTTTTTTAGGATTTTCCTTAGATGAGGCGATTCTAGAATTAACCATCCTAGAATTTTTCTTAGATCTATATTCATAATGTTTAGCCTCTAGACAAAAGTATTTATTTCAACATTGTGCTTAGGCTTATTATTAGACATATTCTCATGAGCATGTAAACAATAAAATTTATTCATAACATGCCTTTTATCAATATAAAATGTAAATGCCTTATGAAAATATACCTTAGGGTTTGCCTTAGAGGCTCCCCCTACATATGAAGCTCCTCTCATGTCCTTCCTAGGTGTTGTTCGAAAATCATGTTACCCATGTAGGATCTCGTTGGTGTGCTAGAGGGGGGGGGTGAATAGCTTCGTTCGCGTTCTTGAGTTGCACAACAGAAAATAAAAAGAACACAGCACACAAAAACTCAGGATTTACTTGGTTCACAGTTCCTCCATGAACTGTTATGTCCAAGGGTCTATCTCTACTCTTTCTCCTTCTTGGAAATACTCTGGAGGTGGAGAAACCTCTTAATACAAGTTACAAGAGGAATAGTAAAGAGAATATAGTAGAAACAACAAGAAAGGAAGAAACCAGTTACAGTTTTGAGATTAAGCTTGGGGGTTTCTTCTTTCTTCTTCCTTGAGTGTCTTATAAGATCAAAGGGCCTCCAAAGATGAAGGGGAATAGCTTGAGAACACCTTAAAAGAGCTTGTGAACAGTATATGAGCGTTTTCTAGAAAAATGAGCTGGAGAACCCTTTATAATGAACAACTATTTAGGATTTTGAGCCCACCCAGTTGAGTCCACTTGACTGGCGACTCGACTGTTGCTTAATTGAGGTTTTGAACGGTAAGTTTTCCCCCCAATTTTCAAATTATCTACGGTCAAAACTTAGCTCTAGTTGAGTCAGTGATATGATCGACTAGATTGATGGCCTCCAGTCGAGTGGGCAGTCGAGTGTCACCTGTGTCTGCCACCCGACATCCACCAACAGTCGAGTCTCCAGTTGAGTCTGACTTGCTTCTGTTCAGATCTTTTACACACAGTCGAGTCGCAGACTCGACTGCTCAACTAAACCAAGCACAGTTGAGTCAACAGTTGAGCTTCACTTGCTTCTGTTCAAATCTTTCACAATCAGTCGAGTCACCGACTCGACTGATCAACTGAACCAAGCATAGTTGAGTCAACAATCGAGCTTCACTTGCTTCTGTTCAGATCTTTCACAATCAGTCGAGTCACTGACTCGACTGATCAACTGAACCAAGCACATTTGAGCCGACAGTCGAGCTTGACTTGCCTATGTTCAAAACTTTCTTCAACAGTCGAGTCGCCGACTCGACTGCTAAGTTTAAACAAGGACAAGTTGAGTCAATCAGTCGAGCTTGACCTGCCTGTTCTCATATGACTGCCTTATCAGTCGAGTCACTGACTCGACTGATATAGCACAGAGCAGTTGAGTTGGCAGTCAACCCTGACTTGACTCTGCTCTAAATTTCCATCAACAGTCGAGTTGCAGACTCGACTGTTAATGTTCTTTCTTCCTGTTTTGACCCCTCTAAGGTCAAAACTACGCCTAGTAAGAGGGTCTACCCTGAACCCTTTACCTGATGCCTGTGAACTACTGTTCACATGCCTGGAGTCACCTCTGGGACTTCTGCCAAGAATCATGCTCCTGTCATCCTGGACTTCTTCCTTGCCCTGGACTTCACTCATCCGGGTCTTCTACCTAGACTTCACTCATCTAGGTCTTTTACATCTGCCTGAACTTCACTCATTCAGGACTTAACACTGCCTGGACTTCA
>JBAMHZ010324233.1:0-12852 GCA_037177395.1 Alpinia galanga
GGAGGGTTGATCATCATTGGACCTTAGTTGCTCGGAAAAAATAAAATGAAAAAAAAAAAAAAGATCGTGTGAAAGGGCATGAATAAGGATTTAAGCATGGATAAAAGTGACATAGTTTTGTTTGATAGAAAAGAGATAGAACATAAGTCGAGTGTCAATCAAGTCTTGGGTGGTATTACTATGGGAGATTTGGATCATAAAAAAGAGGAATGCGGGATGTGAAAAAAAAAAATCACAATCTTTGATGGAAGATCGAAAGATTACAAGGACATAAAAAAAAATAGTCATGAATTTAAAAAGAATAGTGATTAAAAAGTAGTCATGAAAGGGAGCATTAACATAATGGTATAAAATTATTACTTTGTAATCTAAAAGTCATAGGTTCAAATTCTACAAAATTTCTTGTAAAAAAAATAAGGTAAGAATGTGTACAATGAATCATTCCTTTTGCAGCATAAGGCGATACGCTCGCCCTCAGTGCCCCTCACCGTCGGTCTCACGACCTGTGAAGGGAGTTAAATCCACGGGAAAGCTATGCCCCTTGAACGGATGGCCAGGGCAGAGCGGGGCCAGCGGAAACCGGGAAAGGGTTTTAGACCTCCTCCGGATTCGACCCTTGCCTCTCTTACAGCAAACTCACGCTGCTCTAGCCATCCGCCCGTCCCATGGGGGACTCAATGAATCATTCCTTGAAACCCCATATAGTGGTAACTTCGTGCACCGGATTACTTTTTATTAGTGATTAATAGATTAACAAATAAATATTTAAATATAATTAACTTATTCACTCTTATTCTCTTTCTCCTATCCTCCCTTTTAAAATAATTAAGTTTTTTTTTTTTTTTTTTTGACATGTTCAAATCACTTGCATCGTTTTACTCACGTGGAGGCACTTCCAACTTATCGAATAATCTCAACTTGGCCACTTGTTCATTTTGGTAATGCTCACGGAAGGGCATGCCAAGTGAGATCAGGGGATGATGGTTAATTCTATTATTTCATACTTCGTAGTTTATAACTCTATTTTTTTCTCTCTTACTTCTTATAAAAAAAGTATATAGGGAATAATGATAATGATTTAGGAGAGCTTTAATTTTATTGTGTAGAATAAGATAATCATTGTCTGACATCAGTGGATTAAAGTTGCAACATTATGAGATTAGATAGTTCATTCTAAGTGACTATTATTTCAATTGTGAGAATTACAAGGAGTTTATAATTGAAGATCCAAATTTATTTTTTTTAGCATCTACGTACAGTGAAATACGATAATTTGATTTCACAATTTGTATTTTCATAAGTTAACGGTTCCATTGTGCCATCTCGTTAGGCAGTTGACTCATTCAACTCACTAATAACTACTTGTTAGTCATTCTTATCCTTTGACTACTAACCTAATTTATTAAGGATATGTAAGCCAAGTTATCTTCTTTAATTAATGTTGTTGAAATGACCTCAAGCAAACTTCTTTCGGTGATCGAACTAAAAAGCTAAGCTTCTCCTCATCAGAATCTAAACAAGCAAAACCGACGAGGAGGCAACACAGCGCAGGCACTTTGCCTCCTTGCCACGCACAAGAGTTATAGGAACAAGCAATGCACAATCTCGCAGGCAGGCCGCAGGCTTCCAATTCCATGAAAAAAACAATCATTCATTGCAACGCACAGGACAAGACACGCCAAGCTCACTTCCACTGAGCTGAAGGACGAAAATGGAACTGCGCAAGTCTTCCTGATCCTAACGCAGTTACCCATGCAGATTAAACCTCTGAAACCAAAGCAAGGAGTTAACTTTATCTTTTTGTTCCTTTAACTGCTCCTCTTTTTTGCTCCCATGGTAAGACTCCATGGAGAAGTGTGCGTCAAGCTGACCACGATGACTGGGGCATCGGCCAGCGAAGCGAGGCGAATTTTTCCCCCTCTTCTCCTCTCCTTTTTTAATGCATGTTTTGCGACTGTTGTTGTGATTATTAAATTCGTTGCGCTGTTTTGGTTTAGCCTTGGATTTGGGTCCAGAGACCGCAAGAAAAGGGGGGAAGGAGGCGAGGCTCGATGGCTGCACTTTATTCCTCTCTCAAATGGGATGCCTTGTGTGCTGTTGTACCCTGGGATGGAGGTTTAGAACTTGAAGACCTGAAAGTGACTGTCCTCCATTCCTTCCTTCCTTGCTGCCTTCTTCTCCGCTCATCTCCTTCTTCCTCTATTTCTAGCATTGCTTTAGCTCCCCGCAAAATCGGATTTTGAGCTTCTGCGACAAGGTTTTGGAGCATTCTGAGGCTCTCGGCCGCTTTTCTTCAGAATCAAGGTTCTGGATCCCAAACCTTGTGAAGAAGGGTCAAAATCCTTTTTTCCCTCCCCACCCCCCTTCTCTCTTTCTATCCTTCTGATCTGGGCAGCCGACTGTGTTGCTGATCTGCTGCTTTCATCCTGTGCAGGAAGCCCATGAATAATGTAGCCTCCTTGTTCTAAGCTTCTGCATTATTTGATCCTCTTTCTCCTTAGAAGATAGCGTATCGTGGTGCTCTTTCTCCATAGAACTCGTCAGCTTATTTGGCTCCCACAATATTCAGATTGCTAGATCCTTTGGAAAGTTTGAGTGCTGCAACGATGAGAGATGAAAGTTCCAAGGCAAGCAAGGTGTCGAAACAGGAGCATTCGATTTCTGTTTTAAGCTTTTCTTTGCTCATTCTCTAGATTGCTGATTCAGTCATGTTTCATTTTGTCCTATGTTTGGGAGCAGCTGTCATGGTCCAAGGCTGTAAAAAAATGGTTCAACAGCAAAATCAAAGGTCAGGAGAGCCATGCTGATGATGTGGATGGCAAGGGTATGCCTGATTTCTTCTTCTTAATTTGCTATTTCCTTTTTTTTTAGTCTATTTTTTTTTCTGTAGAGTATTCTAGTCCTCGAGGTTGATTTAATGTTTCTATAAAGCTAGTAACATTCAAGATGTGCATAGGTTTTGAACTGATTTACTTCTTGCTACTGGAACATTAGACAAATCTCTCTCTTGTTTTTTTTTTTTTAAATTGCAAGTCTATAAGCTTTTGAAGATGATGAATGAAATGTCATTGAATCTTATCTTTTCGTATTCTTGTTCTTACTTTAAGAATATCCATTGTCTCCATAGGTAGTAGACAATCGAGAGCCAACTTCTCGGAGAGGGAGGCATGCACATGCAAGAAAAGTAGGACAGGTAATTGTAATATGCCTTTGGTTATAGGGTTTGGACCACAACTAAGTAGCTTGCCCCTTTATGTGTTTCATTTGTCTTATTTGTTTTCAAATTCCACTCATTCTCAACAATTATCTATTGTCACTTCAGACAAATCATTGCAGAAGGACGTAGATCAAGTTCAGCAAGGAAGGTTTGATCTTCATCCAGCTCAAATAACAGACATTCAGGATTACAAGTAAATCTATTCTACTCGCCCTTCTGTTCTAAGAAATGTGGTAATTGATCTGAATTGCTGAAGTTTTGTTCTTTAGGATCTTTGCTGCAACTTGGAATGTGGGTGGAAGGCCCCCGCCAAAGAACTTGAATCTCTTGGATTGGATACATGCCTCTTCTCCTGCAGACATATATGTTTTAGGGTTAGCATTTTGACAGTTCTATTAGCTATTCATAACGAAATTGTAGCACGAAACAACTGAGATATGATTAACTCATGCTAATCCGTTGCATATAAAAATTTTCAGGTTTCAAGAGATTGTTCCACTTAATGCTGGAAATGTTCTCGGTACAGAAGACAATGTTCCAGCTAAGAAGTGGTTGTGGCTTATTGGGAAGACCCTGAATAGCCCTGACACATGTGGCTCAGACAGCTACCACACTCCATCTCCTGTTCCAATTCCTATCTTGGAACTAAATGCTGATTTTGAAAGATCATCACTGAAGAAGAAGAATTCATCATTTCTCCACCGCCGTTCCTTTCATTCTCTCAGTCGTAGTTTAAGAATGGAGGGGAATACCACGCTTCCTCACCCCATGCTGGATCGCAGGTTCAGTGTTTGTGAAAGAGTTAGCTTTGGAAGCAGGCCAAGTGATTTTGATCCCAGTTTAAGAGGCGAAGGTCCTGAAGGATCATCTGACGATGAGACCATCGACGAGGAGTCACCTACGTCAATCTTTTTCTCGCCATTTTATGCTTATGGAGGTCCTCCATGTTCCAACAAAAGGGAAAGGTTATTTGCAAATTCTAGGTAGTCATTACCTTCAAAAATTTTTTTAATAGATCTTGTTTGAACCCTTAGCCATGTATGTTTCAATGTATTTTTTTCTTGAACGATGTTGATCTTTACCGGGAGATATTGTCAGGTACTGTTTGGTCGCAAGCAAACAAATGGTTGGAATATTTCTGACAATTTGGGTTCGCAGTGATATTCGAGAGGATGTGAGAAACTTGAAGGTTTCATGTGTTGGGCGTGGATTAATGGGCTATCTTGGAAACAAGGTAATGAAATGTTTCTCGATTTACAATTGTACATATTATGGCATGTATCTTAATAGGTTTCTTTTGACGTGATAAAGTAATCTTTTCTTAAAAACAATGATATATCGACAAAGCTTTCTTTCGCAATGTGATTGGACTTACATAGATTAACATTGGATTAACAATTTCTGGGGTGTTGACTTTTCTTTTCTTTGTTTCCGCAAGACCCACCTAAGTAGATTCTATTAAAATGGATATCAATGTTCTGGTTTGCCTTTGTTGAAAAATCACAACTGAATGGAAAATGCCTTTTCTTACAGGGTTCTATATCAATAAGTATGTCATTGCATCAAACAACCTTCTGCTTCATCTGTAGCCACTTAACTTCGGGGCAGAAGGAGGGAGACGAGTTACGTAGAAACTCTGATGTCATGGAGATTCTAAAGAAGACTCGATTTCCCAGGGTCCAGAAATGTGATAATGAAAAATCTCCTGAAACAATTCTTGATCACGAGTAAGTCCCTTCCCACAAGCATTTTTTTTTATTCCTTCCGTGTAAAAAAACCATGAGAGGCTTCAACGAACCTACTCCCTTTCCTTCTCTTCAGTCGCATAGTATGGCTCGGGGATCTAAATTACCGAATTGCTCTTTCTTATCGGTCTGTGAAGACTCTGGTTGAGATGCGGAATTGGAGAGCATTATTGGAAAAAGATCAGGTAATTTATCAACTATTTTCTGATCACTGTAAGGGCTAGTTTACTTGGATAGAAGATAGGAGGGAAAGAGACACAAAAGACACCCATAATAATAGTGAAGCTCCATATGTAATTTTGCGAACCGTTCTCTCCTCCCTCTTGGCTTTCCATCCAAGTAAAAACAGCCATGTTACTTGCAAATTGCAATAGCAGTTCATAGAGTGTTATTAGAAAAATTCCATTTTGGATCCTTTTCAATATAGGATTATGACGTTTTTTCGTGCTTTTAAGGAAGTTGTGATTTGGTTGGTGCCATTTTCCAGTAATAAAAGTTTAGCATCGTATCTTCATGTGCTATTTTGAACAGCTTAGGATAGAACAACGATGTGGTCGTGTATTCAAGGGATGGAAAGAAGGAAGCATATATTTTCCTCCAACATATAAATATTCAAACAATTCAGATCGATATGCAGGAGATGACATGAATCCTAAAGAGAAGCGACGGACACCTGCATGGTAAAATTGACTAATGTTTACGACGAAATATGCTGAGATCACCATCAACTATTGAACTCACTGACTGTATGTTTATGTGTAGGTGCGATCGCATATTATGGTTGGGAGGCGGTCTTAATCAGTTGTCTTATGTCCGAGGAGAATCCAGGTTCTCTGATCATAGGCCTGTTTTCAGCATTTTCACTGCAGAGGTTGAAACAATCAATCACAGTAGATCCAAGAAGGAAGCAGGTTATTGTAGTTCACGTGTAGAGGTGGAAGAACTGTTACCATACTCACATGGTTATGCAGGACTGAACTTCTGAAACATGAGACTAAGATCTCACTCTAACACTTAGGTGAATTTCTATACCCGAAATGCTGCATTTCGAATATTGCTCTTGGTGGGGTTGCCTATTAACTCATTCTTTTCTTTTTCACGTCGTAGATGTTCAGTATCACTAGGCATTCATATTATACCTTTTCGTGAAGCAGAAAGCAGTTATTTTGATCAAGCGGATCGGTATTACTTTAACCAAACCATACTTGGCATTTTTCCACTAGCTAGAAAGCTGATATATCTACTTTAACCTATTGTCAATGCTAAAAAGAACATGTAATTCTCCAAAACTAAGCTTCTATTCTGATTTGCATTGAATGTGCTAAGAATTTTGAATGTCTATTTATTCTTGCAGGGAAAGAACATCCTGATTTCTATGCCTACCAAATTGTAGTCAAGGGGTAGGAGATTTTGAAACAAAAAAGAAAAAAAAAAACTCACTAATGTCTATTGACCAGTTTTTTTTCTCATAACACAAGCATTCAGACAAGCCTGCTTGACAGTTCTCACATGAAGAGTGCTCCTGAAATAAAGTGCAACATCTCCAACACTGCAAGAAGAGGGCGACTCTCTTTTGGCTCCATCACCAATCTGAAGCTGTTGAAGCAGATGCTTTTCTAACCTGATTTCACTTTACATTTTGCAGTTATGAAAATGCGTGCAGATAAATATTATTTTTAGAGTGAGTAGTAAAGAAGATCACAGACAAATAATGACGGTGCATAGTTCTTTTCTGTTTCCAAAGTTGGAAAAAGAAATGGTTGAGCTCTGTTTTCATACTCATTGCACTGGTGATAAAAGAATGAAACTATTCTGTTCAGTAAGCATGGTGTTTATTTTTGTTGCCAAAGCTTATGCTATTCATTGCCTGTGATGAGTCAGAGACTAATTAGTGTCTTTTATGCTCTTTATGTGAGAGGAATTAGTCAAAGAAAGGAAACATGTATCCTTGGGATTAAAACAATTGTCAGAAAGATCAAAGGCCAGTAAATATGTAAGAATATTCACTTAGTGAGGTTTCAATTCATGGCCACTAGGCTAGCTATCAGATTAGATAATAGGTGTTGCTATAATATAAATTACTAATGAAATATATTTAACTATTTATTATTATGAATGGAAAGAAAATTATGATATAATAGTTAACTCTGAAAGTGTAGAATCAATGCTCAAAATATTATTTTATTTCAAGTAGGTATCAAGTTTAGTGTCATTTATTCCCTTTCACTAATAATATTCTAAATATTTGCATAGTTTTCTTATATAAAAAATGTTAAATTAATTTATTTTATTTTATTTAATAATCCAGATATTTAGATTTTTCAATTCAATTAATCTTGAAAGTGATTGATTTGGTTTTATAGAAATTTTCCATAAAATTTTTTTATCGGTTATTAGGAAAAATTTGGAAAGCATAAATGAGTCCTAATTGATGGTCTACTATCACGGGTGATTTGAACACTGTGAGCGTATAATGTCCTACATGAATCTTAAGCTCTCATTGTATAAAAAATTATCTCACTTTTGAGAGTGAACAAATTATTTATGAATTTGTTGCATCTTGTTTGGCTGGATCAAGTAACATTTTTGTATGCTTGTTCAAATAAAATAACATTTGACAACTCATCCAATGGGCATAATTCTATACCCTATACCAGAAATTGAATTTAATCAGATTTTTCAATTATTAAAATTATCTTGTCTCACTATTTTATTAGATTTTCAATATCTATATGCTAAATGTTCGTTGTATTCCAATTATTAAATTATATAATTTACTTTTTTTTAATGAATAGTGATGGAATTCGCCTATCTACTTCATTGCATAAGTTATAGCACAATCAATGGATTATAGTTTTTATTCTTATAAAGTTCATTGAACAAAAAATTATATAAAATTTGTATTTGATGATATAACACTGCATATGTTATAAGAAAATAAAATTAGGCTATTTCGAATTTAATTTATTTTAACATTCTCGTTTAAAATGAGAAGTCTAATTGAACATTCTTTGGTCAATAAAAAATAATTGAATTGACTAATTCATAAAGAACCAAACTTGACAAGCACCATCAAAGACTTGAAAATAAAATTGATTATTCCATTCGTGAATCACGCAAAATTTGGATTATTCATTTTCTTAAGATGCTTCTAAAACTTTAATTAAGATCGTAAAAATATTTTTTTTAGAGTTTGAAAATTCTTATCATATTACACATAAACTGCATTAAGTAATTTAATAAAATAATAATACGATAAACATATAACTCCATTTTACAAGTTAAACATATCATATCATGAAAAAAAAATTAATTGTTAGAGGCATTTTGATAATTTTAAAAGTATTTAAAAAGAGAAGATAAACATTTGTAGAGAAATAAAATTTGGTAAAAATAAAAAAAAAACCCTTTATTTTCACTATCATCAACAATGTCCTTTTTTTATTTTTTATTTTTATCTCAAAAACATTCTTATTCTAATACTATTATATAGCTCAGACTAAAGTTGATATAATATAAAACAAAATTACTAATCGTTATACATGGAACAAAGAGCGCTATTATATTAAACTATTTTTAAAATTACTCTAACTTGATAAAAAAATCTTTTTTAATTTAGTCAAATTCAATTCGACATGATCATATCAATTTTGTTTACAAATTACAATTATTATAACATAATAGCTTAATTTGTTTAAAACTATTATAGTATGCATCAACATTATTTAAAACCGTCACAACATATAGTAGTTTTATGTAAAATTACTAGGACGACTAACAATTTTGATCAAAGTTGTTATAAATAAATTTAATTAAATTTCTTTATCATTTTATGTTATAATAATTTTAAATAAAGTTATTATGCATTATCATTATACTAATTTTGAATAAAATTGTCGCACATTATAATAGTTTTAATAATTTTAACCAAAATTACAGAAATAAAAAATTTAAGTTTCCTTTTGATAAAAATAATAATAATAAGATTCCTTTTCATTTTCGCCCAATAAAATGATTACTTTTTTAGAAAAGGATGAAACTAAAATTTTCTTTAGTTTTAAAAGATTACTTTTTTAGAAAAAAAGATATAAAAAAAAATAGGAGCATTATGTTAAATAAGACAATCATTTTCGCCTCCACGAGTCCATGGATACACCGGAGGGAATCACGTGCGTCACATTTCTTGAGTGGAAAATCCAAATGAGACCATTAAAAAATTACAGACGCTTTCTTAATTTATTACGGTGGTCGTCAAACGACAGCTACGCGGCTAAATGATGCAGCAGCTGAAATAATCAAACCGACCACCTCGCTTCTCCCCTCCCCTCCCCCCTTCGGTCACAATTTGAGTTGGGGAAGAAGTTTTATCTCGCCATAGCATGACCTCCGTCCACCTCTATAAATCCAATCCCACGTTCCTCATCTCCAACTCAACAATTATGATATAGTATACAACACAAGAAGAACAATATCAAGAAGGAAGAAGAAGAAGTAGTCGTGGATATGGTGAAGGAAGGAGGAGGAGGTGAAGGAATGAGGGTACTGGGTAAGTACGAGTTGGGGAGGACGCTTGGCGAGGGAAACTTCGGCAAGGTCAAGTACGCTCTCCACGTCGACTCCGGCCATCCCTACGCCATCAAGATACTCGACCGCCGTCGAGTTCAATCCCTCAAAATTACCGATCAAGTATGCATGCGCACACACATATGAGTTACTGTACGTGTATTTATGTTTATGCTTACGCTCAAAGCGATGTGTATCTGCTTGGCAGATTAAGAGGGAGATTGCCACCCTGAAGCTCTTGAAGCATCCCCACGTCGTCAGGTTATATGAGGTCTGGTATATAATTTCCCCTTTTTTCAATTCAATGGAAACCTAAACAAAATCGATCGTTAACAAGAGTTTTTTTGCTCTCGATTGAGAAGTTCGACTTTGCAATCTATAAAATGGTGATCATGGACTTCAATACTCTTTTTCTTCTTCTTTCTTCTTCTTCGTCTTCTTCTTCCGCCTGAGATCAATGAGTATTTTCGGACGGTCGGCTGGTTGCTCAAGGAACAAAATTAGTAGTAGTCACATGGCTATGGGTCCCACTTGCCCACCTATCACGGCAGCCCATGAGCTAAATGATTGGTGGGCACCGTGAGGTTGTCAAGGCAGGGCTGGTCTGGCGTTGCTCGATTTCTCGCAAGGGACCTGCAGCACATGCTTACTTGTGGTCATTCATGGCGTTTGATTTGATTTCTCTAGATACTATTGCAGAAAAGACCCTTTTGGAACTTCATCATATCTTCGAATTGTTGCTGCCTTTACTGCATCAAATGGACTGGTTAACCTCTGTATTTCTGCAACTTGCAGGTCTCAGCGAGCAAAACTAAGATTTACATGGTCCTCGAATATGTTAATGGGGGCGAGTTGTTTGACAAAATTGTAAGAACTGTCAGCTTTCAATCTAGTTTGGCTCTCCATGGAGAGTTGATTGTGTGACTGTTGATGCAGGCCTTGAAGGGAAGGCTCTCAGAACATGAAGGAAGGAAGCTCTTCCAGCAGCTGATTGATGCTGTAAACTACTGCCACGATAAGGGTGTCTACCACAGAGACCTGAAGGTGATTACTGAGCACTAGTCTAATTTATCACCTAATGGCTTGGTTTCTTTGTTCGTTCCTAGTTAAGTTCCCTTTCTTGTTGCAGCCAGAAAACGTTCTTGTTGATGCAGGAGGGAACATCAAAGTATCTGATTTCGGTCTCAGTGCTTTACCACAACATTTGGGGGTATGCATTTTATTATGAGTTGCCTCATTGTGCCCCCACACTCTGTGCACCTTTTTCTGCCCCGCTATAGCTCAAAATACCTCACGTGGTTTGCAAAAATGGGACCGTAACGTTGTCTTCTCTCTTGTCTTGTGTAAACCTTGATTATTCCAACACAAGTGCTGTAACTCACATGGCCTAAGACCGAAGGCAATTGTTATCAACTTCTTAAAATGCCCCATGAGAGTTTATTAACATAAAAATGCCTTTTAACATCTTAATTCTAATGTCAAAAATACCTCATGTCTTACAGTCTTACTGTAGTTTGTTGTCCTTATTTTCTGAACTATAGAGGGTAAGTGCAATACTCTAAACTATGAGGGGGCAAAACAAGAATCTATGTAAAATGTGAGGGCGTGCGAAATGAAATTTTTACCTAGCAGGAATTGATCATACCAGTTCGTTATGTTTCAACTTGCTTCTCTCTGCTTTTTAGAATGATGGATTGCTGCACACGACCTGTGGAAGTCCCAACTACATTGCTCCTGAGGTAAAAAGATTTAAAAAGTTTTTTTCGTGAACATTTAAAGTAATTGTCATAAAAAAGATAATCTTTTTGATAATTTTCCCTTTAGGTCCTTTCAAATAGAGGCTATGATGGTGCAAGATCAGATATATGGTCTTGTGGTGTCATCCTCTATGTTATTCTGACAGGATCTCTGCCATTTGATGACAGAAACCTTGCTGTACTGTATCAGAAGGTGTGTGTGTGTGTGTATCAAGCTTGACAATGGAATTAAATGATGTTTGTTTCAGCTCCTCATTGTGGTTTTTTTTGTTGTTTCAGATTGTTAGGGGCGACACAAAGTTTCCTAAATGCCTCTCCCCTGGTGCTCAAGACATCCTAAGGAGAATCCTTGATCCAAATCCTATCACAAGGATAAATGTAGCTGGAATCAAAGAACATGTTTGGTTCAAGCAAGATTACACTCCTGCTGTCCCCATTGATGATGAAGAGGATTTGTGTCTTGATAATGCACGTTGTCCAGTCAAAGAGGTGACCCTCAAACTATCTGGTGCATTTTGTTTGGTACCTTTACTATTCTGTAACGGTTGATACTGAATTAGCCTTTGCTGCTTGTTTGTGTAAGCATAATGAGCCAGACGACAGTGGAAATACACCTACCCACATCAATGCATTTCAACTGATTGGAATGTCTTCCTCTCTTGATCTTTCTGGATTTTTTGAGAAAGAGGTAATTTATTTTCTGATGATTGGATTAGTACATTGTTTTACCTTATGACTCTAATTCTCAGTCAATTTTCTGCTGAACGGGTTTTGCAGGATGTCTCGGAGAGGAAGATCAGGTTCACATCAAATCATTCACCAAAAGAATTATATGAAAAGATTGAGGATATTGTTACTGAAATGGGGTTCCAGGTCCAAAAAGGACACGGCAAAGTAATTCGACTGCAACTTCATTTTTTGATTGTAGCTATTAAACCTACAAACAGTTCGATGCAATAATTTACACGATGCACTTGTACAAACTTTGCAGTTGAAAGTAATCAAAAAATGCAAGGCCTCCAGAAGCCACACTAGGCCTGAATCACTTTCAGTTACTGCCCAGGTAAAACTTTTCCTTTTTCATTGTAATTCTGTCAGCAGTTTTTGTGAGGAACTTGTTCAGTTAAACACAAACTGTGATGGTGTATCAGGTGTTTGAGCTCAGTCCATCTTTGTATGTTGTGGAATTAAGAAGATCACATGGAGATTCTATGCTATATCGACAGGTATTGAATCTGAACTTTGTGACAGAATAAGGTTCAGAAGATGCAGATCTATAATTAGAAGCTTCATCACAGAAACAGTAAATCATTTTTGTTATGATTGCAGTTGTGCACAAAGCTATCAAATGATTTGGGAGGCTGCAAAAGCCACCTTATATGTAAAGCAGAGTCCATGCCAGAGCTCAACAATTTTGATGGAGATGTTCCAGTTTCTTCCCTTTGTTCCAACTAGATGAGGTTGAATTTCATTCCACCCATTTTATGTTCAAAGCGAGATTAACAGGACTTGTGTAAAGGATGATACAGTATATAATTTATTAAAAGTTGAATTGTTAATTTTTATAATT
>JBAMHZ010324449.1:0-12851 GCA_037177395.1 Alpinia galanga
GGGAATGTCTAGATCGATATTTGTACGATGTTAATTTGAAAAAAAATATGTGCTCTTTATTGTAAAGAGAATAGCATCTTAGTATGTGATTCATACGACATGTGCTAATGTGACAATAAGGGTAGTAAGAGAATGAATCTCTGTTTCTCTACTATGTGAGCCCTTTGAGATTATATGTTGATCTCAGAATTTTCCCTAAGTAACTATTTAGCTGTTTACTTGAAGTTTTAATCAATGTCTGTTACTTTAGCATGTAAACTTATGACTATAGATAATGCGGTCTATGGAACATGACTAAGAAAGCAATTGATTAAAATTAATGAATTCTAGCTAAAAAAGAAGATTAAATAGATTTACATCTTTTGATGTTATTCACTGGTCGACTCATTTCTTTATGTATAGAAATGATGTGAATATTGAATATAGAATATGCTCTTGACATAATGGTCATTATGAGGGATTAGAGATATTCATATTGATGTACATCAAGATAATTTAATCTGGGTAAATAGAAAAATATAAAAATCTCCAAGAGAATGGTTGTGTGTCATTAGGAGATTGGATGTCTCCTGGTTTAAGGCAATGTGCTATCAGGAGAATGACTATGTGTCATTATGAAAGTGAGTATGTATCACTAGTGGAGTAGCTAAATTAGGTGTAACAATTTTTTTTTAGCATCGATCGCTCTATGAGCAGCTATGTAAGGTGTAATAACTTTCTTAGAATTAATTGTTCAATTTGTTTGCTGTCACACAAACTATTTTTCCTAAGTATGAATTGGATGTTGTTATACTAGTCTATATGACTAATTAGTCTTTGTGACTGTAAGCCTCTATACTATTAGTTTTTATGACTGTAAACCTCTGAACTATCAGTTTTTGTAACTATGGATCTCTGTTTGTATAGTCTATGTGACCACATGCCTTTATAACATAACTTGGATGAGTGATAGATGTTGGCATTACTGTGAAGCCATCAGAGACAAGGAGTCTCTTATGCAGCTAATGCATTAACTGCGGAGACAAAAAGTCTCTGGCGATTAAGCAGTCATTGAAGACGAAGAGTCTCTGAGAGGTTGCGTATGGCTACGATTGTGCAGCCAATGCATTAACCAATAAAGAAGTAAGGTCTTTGAAAAGTATACGAAAGGTTACGTCTAAATTATAAAAGAGGACAGAGGAGTTCAGCTGTGAAAAAAAAGAGTAATAGAGGTGTGCGAAGCGCTGGAGCGATAGAACATCTGAGGCTCTGTCGGGATTTGATTTATGAACTAAGAAAAGTTTTTCCGTTTGTGTACTACGATTGCTCTTTAGATAGCGAGATTGTTTTTGAGGAACATATCGAAGCACAGAAGATCCAGATCGATAAACTGATTATAAATTGTTTACAATTCTTATTTGATTTGAAGAATTTAATTTATACTATAAATAGTTAAATCTATAGTATGTAACCACAGGACCGAATGACATTGTTCAAAACTTCATGAGGAGGTGGTCACAACCGAGGATGAGCAGGACCAAAACTAACTCACGGAGACATTCTAAATGAAACCACCAAAGTAAGTATAAATCTTTCAACTTGAATGCTGGTACAGTTTGCTCCCTTAATTTGCGGTGCACCCCCACACAACAGTATTACTATACCATCCAAACAATTGGACCACCACCATGCAGTCCTACCACATTTCACCATAAGACTGCTGTCTCACTCACCTCTGTTTATATATGCATGCACCTATCCATGAATTCCACCACTAAATTATCAATTAAATTGATATTGAAAGTTGAATTCCATTAATTCAAAATCTTATTTTGTTTTTTAAATAAAAATATTGACTGTTCAATTTGACTATTCAATTGAAAAATCAAAAAGAAATTTAACAATCAATTGTTTAATTCAATTAATTATTCTATCAGTCCATTACTAATTAACTCTATTGAAAAATTAAATAAAAAAATTAATCAATACAAATTATGAATTTAGATTTAATTAGTTCGGTCAGAGGGCAACAACTGTGATGCATGGAAACCAAATAGATTGGTACTCGACTGAGATTGGGAAAGAAAATTAAAAATGATAAATACGTGCTGCTGATATTTATTTTAATAGAGACAAAAGGAATTAATTAGCGAAGATTTAGTTAATCCCCCTTGCTCGATTCCTCTGTACCTAACTGTTCAGCAGGTCCACTACTCTCCTCTGCTGGGAATGGGATCGATTTGAATCCGAGTTTGGAAAGGAAACCTACCTTGTTTATTTGTTAGACGAGATGGAAAATAGAGAGACCGAGCCAGTAGTTTGCACTTTTGCAGCAGCATTCATGAAGGTCTCTCAGTCTCACATCTACAATAAGTTTTTGTGGTTTGCAGTACAATATATGAATTGTCAACACCAACATACAAAAAGGGAGCTTTCCCTAGAATGTGAACGATAGAATTCTTCTCGCACTACAAACAATTATATTTAGGCTTGTCTCTGATCTTCACCCTTCACCATTCTTCTCCAGGAATTGACTGTGCCATTCAATTGCCTCTCAAAAGATAAAGAAAAAGACATGGAAGTCATTGAAAGGACCACATCTTTTTAATTTACACTCCCAATTGGTCCCACAATTAAGGGTAATTAATCTTGCTGGAGATGAGATGCAATTGCATTTCTGGTAAGAAGTGAGGTTGGCACTTAAAGCTCATCATCCTAAAGGTAGCATACCAAGGGATGGGGAAAAAAAAAAACAATTGGCACTTCGATTCAGTCTGAATCGAATAAATGTATTGTATATCATACATTACATTGATATTATCTGGCTTGAAGAATTGGAAACTCGAACTGAACTGAAGCTCAGAAGGTGTGCTCCCCCCCTTAAAAGGTGACTGACTGGCATGAATTCAACCTTCTACAGAAATGGCCTTGTTACCATGCCTCCAAAAAGGGTTAGAGCGTTAGGTTTGCACACCTTTTAGTTGTGCCATCACATCCGAGAGTCAAATTTGGATCCAGAAATTGCAGTGGCCTTGTTTTGTTTTGCACCTACTTCTGGATGACTAATTGGTTGATAACTGTGGAATGGATCTGTCAGATGGCAATAAGCTCAATGCCCCAGATCAGTGCTGATCTTTATGAAACTTATGCAGAAATAATAAATGATTATATGAATATTATCCTCTATGCAAAGCGATTTGGCTCTTCTTTTTCAGGATTTAGTGGATTCAAGGACATGAAACATGATGAAATTGGATGCATGGTCAACTAGTGGACAAGGCATTTCTGTGTAGCAGTCAAAGAAAAGAGACCTTTGTCAAAAAGAAATCAGCCAAAATATTGGTTTTCAGATCAGAGTTTTTTTTTTTTTTAATGTTTTTACCTTTGTTGCTTCATGTTTTCTGCAGTCTCTGTGCTCCAGAAAAAATAATCCCCAGGTTTGGCCTTGAACCATTTTGTTGTGGGTGCACATCAATTGCTTTTACTTTCCCCTCTGCTATCATGTAAAATAAAATTCAAACTGTGAGAAAAGAGAATTTTAGCATAAGATGGTGCTAGTAACAATACACGAGAAATTGAGAACAATATTATAATTCAACTTTTGCGTGATTCATGAAGAAACACAGACAATATGATATATAAACAACAACAGCAACAAAAAGATGTGAAAAGTTTGAACAAAGCACTATAACACAAAAACATGCATGCATGAAGCTTTCACTATTGCACAAGCTATCGTTGAAGTTGCATGGAAACAAAATTTCAGCTGGACCACTCTTGGCTAACAATGAATCTCAAATGTTAAGATGCTGATTGGGAGTGTATTTTTTTAGGGGGTTGAATATTCTGGCAATTTCATTGTTAAGAGCATTCCTTACCTTGAAATGGAGCTATCTTTTCCTAATATGTCAATTTGATACTCCTTAGTGGTCGATATATTCTATTCGGATTGGTATTTGCACAAAAGACAATCTCAATTACCTAAAAACAGTAAATCACTCATCATTAAGTGCAGTGCAGCTCACATATTATAATTTGGTTCCTGAACCAAGTTGTGCAACTTGTATAACAGGACAAAAACAACACTGGGCACAAGTAGTTAATGGGGGCCAGTAATTAAATGCACAAAGATGAACACTGAATATTGACCCCAACTGGTAGATTTTTTATTAGAGAAAACTACTTGACATACAATATGATTGGTTTGGCCTAATTCACTTCACTTGGTCCTTCCAGTTCAATTCATATCGATAATCTGACTGAGAAAAGAAAACTAAAAACTCATTCTGTTTTCAGATGAAGTATAAAGATGCAAAGTGAGTCTAAGTCCAATCTTATGTGGAATCAAGAAGAACAGCAAAGATTAGATTAAGAACATAAAAGGGGCCTGGAACAAGTGGAACCCATGATTAGGGGAACCCATGCATGAAAACCATGATTACTTGGATAACTAAAGCTCAGATGAAAAGGACAGTGAGGGTAATTAAGAAAGGAATAAAATATTTGAGTCCCCACACCATTCAGTGTGGAGAATGATGCTTTCAAAGCAATCTCAATCAAAGTTTGACTCACTTTTCTATGGGGAACAAGTGCTTCCCCTTTTCTTCCCTGAACACATAGGAGGAGACAGTACTATGGCTAATTTTTGATGCAAGAGACCCTATTGATGGAGTTAACAAACAAGCATTTTTTCCCTCTTGTTTTTGAAGAAAAACAAAAATTATTCTTCTTTGTTCACAATGAAAAATTTCATTTATTTCTTTTTAGCTTAGTAGATTTGTACCATTGTGGTAAATAATATTTATTATTTTTTCAGAGTAAGCTATTTGGACAGTTGAATCATGACGTTTGATGCCAACTCTTGTTTTCTTATCCTTTTTTTTTAATGCAAATTTAGGCACAGGATCCTTGTGCACGATATAATGGATGGAATAATTTATAGGCCTAACTAAATCATGTGAAGCCCCTATTTGAGTCTCATATATGCTTTATTTTGGTGAACTTCAACCTTGTACTTGCATTGTCATGACTGAAATATCCGTTCTTGAAGACTCAACGCATTGATACATGTTTGAAGAGTTTCTTGTCTTTGTTTGATCCATCCAATCACTTTTTTTTTTATTTCATTTATCTTGGTGTCGTCTGACTATTGACCCTAAGTGATTCAGCTCCGTTTCAAATGAATCATTACCCTTTTAGGAGGTAGTAGGGATGCAGTGAAACAAGAGAATAGTCATCACCCCAAGAACTTGGGCACATGTCTTAACATCTTGTAGAGAGTTTAAGGCGTAATATTTGGAAAGAGATACTTCAAATAGTCAATCGATTCAATCAATAAACCTGAGTAAATTATATTGGCATCGCTTCTCTTCCTCTTAACTTAGCTTACCATAAATTTAGTCTTGTTTGTGTGCTTGCTTATATCTTAAACTATGTAAATTACATATCATTTGGCATCAGTGTGGTAAAGATTATATTATTAAATGCCAATTTTTGATACTTAATAGAACAAGCATACACATCCATTTCGATAATTAGACAAGTGCAGCTTATGTTTAGTCATGTGTGACTTCATGATTTGTTTAAAGCAAGTTAGCAATTCACTATCATTTGATTAAACACATTATATTTCCACTTGTAAGCCATGTTTTGTAATGACAATAACCAAGGTCCTCAAAGACAATAATACCCAACGAAAGAATGGCTGGTAATAACTAAGGGGTTTCTCGGAGTTGTTTTATGTTTGAGAAAAGAGCAACTGTGGCACTTTTAAGCATTAGAATTTAGAGAACTTGGGAGGATGCTTTACACATGAGAACCTCTGAAGTAACATAGAGGGTGGTTAATCAGGAATGTTAATCCCATTGTGTTCGTTTGGGTTCTTTTATAGACTTAATCGTGGTGAAATGAAACCCGATAAAAATAAGCTCAAAGTATTGCTCAACCATGAAATTAGTACCCATTAACTAGCAATTCAAATTGACTTAAATAAGTGGGATGCATTTTGAGTAGTCACATATCATGAGAGTGCTCATCCAACTTTGGGGGAGCTTGCCATAATCTTGACGATGCCTTGGCTCTGTGCAAAAATTGTTGGCGATGAAAAAGCTTACAGAAAATTTTCCTCCCAAAGAGAATTTCTTGACAGCACGCTGGATGAGAACTTCTATACACAATCAGAGCAATAGCTTGTCCGGATTTTTTGTACCTTCAATATCATTCACATAAATTCATTCAGGAAGAATCACACTATAACTCTTGTTCCTTGTATGTGTTTTGCGTACGCTCATGTTTGTTATCTGATTATGTTGAATAAGATTGTTCTTAACTACATATAAAGTATTTGATCTATCACTCTACCATGGGAAGCAAATTTCAATGTGTTGATCAGTGTTTGGTCTTTTATGTTCTCGATAGACACACTGACTGCATTTTACAAAGGAAAATTTGAGGCAACAAATTCAAACATCTAAACTTGGTAATATATAGAATTACCTCAATTTGGCGCATCTTTAATGTAAAACAACCTGCAATTCACATGGAACCTAAGAACAGATCAGATATGCACCTGATGAGATGATTCTTTGTTTAAGCATTCCGTGCATATAAAATGTCAGAAGGAAGATATAAAAGTAATAATAACAACAAATTTTATAAAATTAGAACGTCATTCAAGCTCCAAATTGCTTCATTTAATAAGTGGTAGATATATGCAACATCAGGAGCTGAGAGATACATATATCTGATAAGTCTAATTTACAAATTAATCTTTAAATAATGTATCCTTGGTTGCTCACCTGCCGCCGTATCAGCTCAGAGATAATTTTTTTCACCTAACTAAACAACTGCTCACAAAGAGAAACAAACAAGCGAAGCAAGGAAGGAAATTAAACAGGCAGAGAAATTAATTAAATTAAGCACTTTGTTCAAAAGCAAAACATAATAATACATCTCAAGTAGAGCGTTGATGCATATGGGGACAGGAGTTCCATCATAACATCTTCACAATTACAATAAGAGTTAGATCTACATAACTTTGCATAGAGCTTAAGGAAGGGAAACAATAGTTATTAAACACGGCGATATATTGATCTACATACTTATAGAAACCTTACTTCTAGGCTTCCTGCTTTCTTCTAGGCTATGGATGGGAAGGAGGTAGTGTTGGGGTGTTGGAAATCGGTGCGCTCCTAGGGTTTGTGTTGGCTCCTGGCTCTGCGTAATCCATTTCCGACACCATCATTTCTCTGCCTATTGATCGTGATTCATCTTCCTGAACAAAATGAAGTCCGACAAAATGGAAGATGGAAACTTGCAGAGTTCAGATCTAAAAAGAAGTAGAAGGTAGGCGAAAAGGACTTACCTTTAATGCAATAGGAGAATTTCCTGTTCCATAGTGCCGCATGACGTGGACCCTTCGCGCTGTTCCTGCTGTCAGGGCGTCAAACAGTCCAGTAGCATTAATCTCAACGGTTTGGAATCGAGTGGATTCAGGCATACATTGTAAGGGAAAAGGAAAAGTGGATGCGTACGTACCTTGAGGGAAGATCGAGAAGATGATGACGGCCGAGGTGAGAACTAGTGGAAGAAGAAGAGGTCGAGCCATGGTTTCAGTACTGTGCGTCCAGTTGAGGTGGGCGATTGGAATCGGGGAGGAGGAGGAGGAGGAGGAGATGGATGGGAGGGTGACGATTAGGGCGGTGGAGGCATTCAAGAACGGAAAAGGTGGGGAGGGTGAGGAGAAAGCAAATAAAGGTGCTTGAGACAGGAGTAGAGATGCTTTAAATGCAGGGAAATTTTCGATTCACCTCGCAAACTTTACTACCCTTTTAACATGTTCCTTCAAAATTGGTCAAAGATTTTGGAAATTTTACATTTTGCTTCTCAAATTTTACCTTCTTTTCGGCTTTGCAAGCGTTAAGATTGGTTTGGGGTCATAACTCAAAATGTGGAACCACAACATTAACGGTCCCACATCACTGCCTCTACGTATGAAGAAGGGTAAATCAGAAACCCAGAACGGTTGGGATCATAACTCAAAGGTTTTACTTGTACACGTGAGATGTCAACGATTCACTTCAAAATCACAGTAGGTTACTTGACAAAAATAATAATAATAAGAATAAAAAATAAAATTTAAGCACTGGATATAATTTTTTTTTTTGGATCAATTTGACTTTTAAAAAAAATTATCGTAATTCAACATTTCAAAATTTATCATTTTATTGAAAAAAAATAATTTCACAATGCATTGTAATTGAAAATCAAATTAAAAATATCTAAAAAAATTGCATAGGCGGCACTGCACTTTGATAGCCAAAAAAAAAAAAAAAAACTATTCAAATCATATCTAATTAGTTTATTTATATTGAACAATTTTTCTCATTATTCCACAGTATTAGTTTTCATTAAATCAGGTTTCAACCATGAATATTTTCCTGTGATCATACTTATTTTTTTTTAATTCTCTCTTAAACTAAGGTACAAGAAAGTTAAAAAAAAAAATCCCTTAACAACTAGTTTAGATTAGAAGAAAAAAAAGAGTCAAATAGATGACCAAATACAAGTAAGGACCATCCTAGGATTTCTTAAAAAGAATCACAAGAAAAGGAGAAGATGAAAATTCAACATTAAGAGGAAGATGGTTGATTCATTCCAAAGGAAGAAGGGCTATGTCATAAAAAATCACACCTGCACCTAGTGGGGTTGTTCCTGGAAGCGGATTCGAAGGCAAAGATAAACAAAAAGAGAGGAAAAAAAAACACTAATAAATCTTTCAACTGAGCCAAGGTTAATTTGGTTGATCCAACCACCTGACTCACCTCAATTTTGTTTTGTTAATTCATCTATCAACATACTCGATTCAAGCTCAAATTGCACCGGGCCTAACTCACTGTATGATGAACTCAATTATGAATTGAACACAAGTACAAATTTAATTTTTCAAAATCAAGCCAAACTTTTCTCAAATTGAGAAAATTAATATTATACCTAATTTAATATCCAATTGAACATAATACATGACAAAGGACCACTTTCTACAGGGAGTGCTAATCTTAATATATCGAATGAGACCCCCAATTTGGCACAATCTATGTGAGAAAAAAAAGAAGTATTCTTCAGTTTCTCATTCGCATGCTACTTTGTCTGGATACTGCTGCAAAAGGAATCTATGCAATTCTTCAACACTCAAATCAACATTTTCCAGCGAATAATCAGATAACATTCCTAACAGCTTTTCTAAACTTCATGGAATAAAAAATCCACAAAAAAAAAACAAAGAAAAAAAAATATTAGTATCAAGTTGTCCATGCATGGGTATCAAGTTGCTCTGGCACGAGCAGATCTTCACAGTAAAAACCAACTTAAAACAATATTAGTACAGGAATGGCGCTGCCTTGTGCAGTGGTATGTCTTTAAAACATAAAATCTGTTGACTTTTGGCACGGATACTTATACCTGCCAATACACAGGAGATAAAGAATACGGAGACAAATCTACAAAATGGAAGAGATAGAAAGAAAAGGAAAATTTGGCAAATGAAATAATAGAGTGCATCTTTTGAGTACTAACTCTAAACCAATTCTTTGAATCATCTTTAGTTAAAGGCCAAAGTTGCAAAGCTGGAGAAAATCCATTTCAGTATCCACATACTTGGTCCAGAGATGCTTGTATTGGTTTAGGGCCACATCTAGCCATGGTTTCATGTTACCATCAAAATGAATTACCGCTGCATTTTGAATCTCGTTAAGACTTACGCTAGGGTTGTAACCAAGACCCAGAACATGCCATGTCTTATCCAGTGGTTTTGTGGTAGTGTAGAAGGTAGCTGCTAATCCTGCTGGAAGAACAGATGCTTGATCCCAAAGTGTTCCGTCCTCATTCTGACAGCGCAAGCATCAAAACAAATTCCAAGTCAGGTATTCATTCAAATCATATATTGAAATTGGCTTATAGTTCACTGGCAGGTTTAGTGGGTGGAAAGCGATAATAAGGGAGGGGAGCGGAAAAGGCTCACAAAATTGCATATGCTCCAGCGTGAATCACTCATATGCATTTGTGCCACTTTCCCTCTCCCTACTCCTACCTTTCAGCCCAAGTAAATCCAGTTCAGAAGTTCAATTCAAACAATAAATGCATAAACCGCCAGGGCAATAAGCTAGAGGAATAATATTGTCATACAGATGTTTAAAACTGTAGACAAACGAAACAAAAAAGAACAAAAAATTGTGCCTGTTGTAACTGAAATCACAGGGAATTCTTTGCTAACTGGAAATCGATTTTTGTCATAATTAACACAGCTTTGCCTATGCCACATAAAAGATAGTGGTAGTCAATCTTATTATACATTACATTCTTATACATTGAAACATGGAATATAAAAGAGTATGAAAACAGGTAACAACCTATCAAGTCAACTTGAACAGGATAAACTATTATAGGGCAAAAATCAAATGCACACCAACCCCTTATTTTCATTATCATAAAAAAAACCCTATTTTGAAAAAAGATATTAAAAAGATGCCCTATTCTATCTTTCATCTTGAAAATTTCCTTGTTCCAGCATACTACAAGCAGTTTTGATCAAAATGTTTCACATTATTGCAATTTTGATCGAAACTGCTATAACAAAAGTTGGAGATATTTTGAATAAGTTGGAACAAGTGTATTTTGATAACAGTATGCCACTTGTAGCAATTTTGACCAAATTGGAACAATTTTACTCTACATTATAATAATTTTGACCAAAATTACTATAATAATCCTGGAAGAACAGGGATATTTAGGATAGGGTACCCTTTTGATATTTTTGAAAATAGAGTGCCCTCAGGACGATAATGAAAATAAGGGATACCATTTTGATTTTTACCCATCATTATATTCCCCAACTTTATAATTTTCCAAAAGATATCTCCAAGTGAATACTATACTGTCCAACTTGAAAGTTCCTTATTTCGATAATTCAACGACTAAATTGAGATTATTAGAATACATTATAATATGTAAGTCATACATGAATAATCCTGTCATACTTCAGGGGCACTAAGTAGTTTGGCCTTTCGAACTAGTAGTTGTCATCAGGATATGGTAATAGAGATATTAAAGCATCAATGAGTCGCTCTGAGATTATTGTGCTATGTAGCTCCTTTATGCTGATGTACCTAGCTTTGACTAATGATATGTGGTTTTTTAGGTTCAAAATTCAAATAAAAAACATCCAAAAATAATACAGATTGTATTCTCTCTGTAGAAGCACAAGGAATCTTAATCCAACATAGAATGTTAAGGCACGTAGATGAAGAGTCCCTTCACAAGGACGCCCAGAAGGACTTAACTATGTCGGACTCAATGGAGGAAACAGATCTTATTATTCTCTTATGGCCTCTAAATTCAACATTGCTAGGGTGAGGGGCAATCTTGATACAAGGTTGAAGCATAAGGAAGTCCAATTGAACCCTCCCTAAATGACAACAAAGCATTCCATTTCAAGCATAGGTATAGATAGATTGACCATTCATTTTCAAGCATTCCATCAGTGTGGTAGGTTTGTTGAGCAATACAATGCTAGTTATGCATTTTACGCATGCCCTCCTGGTTTTCCCCAGATGCTTCTTCTTCCTCTTCCCAATCCAACCATTTTATGTTCACTAATCTCCTCGTCCGTCTTCTTTTTTTCCTCACTCTCTTCATCTTCATTGTTGCCATTGGGACGAGAACCATAAGAGAATAGAGAAGAAGAGTAAAGTGGAAGAAAAGATAAGATAAAACCTTAGGGAAGATGAAGAAGCTAATTGAAGGATCAGGAGGTGGTGAGAGCAAAGACATGAATATTAGAGAATAAGGTAAATCAAAAAATAAAAATAAGAAAAAGAATCCTTTTGTCATTATATCTTTCCAACTAAATAAGAGGACTATGCCTTTAGGTTCTTTCTTTCCCTCCAGTTATTTGTGTCTTCCTCATCATTTATCTCCCTACTTTCTTATCTTCCTTTGAAAGAGTGCCTAAAAACCTAATCTAGTATCTCTCTTAACTCATTTCATGGCAATGAAAGCTCATGTCGTCAATCTCACATGGAAACCTATTATATGAAAAACCACCATCATTGGAGATGTAACCACTATGGATATATGACATCATGAACACATTATGTGGAAAAACAACATCATGAAAAAAACTACCCTTTTGTCACAAATGGCTTAATGTATATGAAGATTTTTGAGAAAGAATGATTTTTCTTATTGTTTCAATTGGAGAATAATACCTCCTAATATTTACCGGATTTACATGGCTGAACATAGTAATAAATTTTAAAAACAAAAGAAGGAAAATCCATATGGGAAAATCTCATTAATTATCATTCTAAACTTACGGTATTCCATATAAGAAAATCCAGATTATCCAATGAAGGAAAAAATCCAAATTATTCCATTTAGAAAAAAAAAATCTAGAATTAAGGCTAACTTCGAGGAAAATTCAACAGTTTCCTAACTAATAATTTCCTAGAAATTAATTGAGAACAAATAAACTTCTAGAGATAAAAAGTTTAGCAATAAAAGTTTGAATGCTAAGCACCAAAACAAGCCTAGGTCCAGAAAGTTATGATGCAAGCATGCTACGCATCTTGAAAATGGAGTGTAAATATGAGAAGTCCAGCTAGAAAATGGAGGTGATAGTGGTAGCTGCAGCCAAGCAACTTTTGTTGCACATACGAGGAGCCAAAGTACTTATGTTCCATTTTGGTAGAGCAACGTTAATTATTTAATAAGAAATCTGCCCCAATCTTGAGAACAGATTGCTCCTTCAATCATCTCGATCAAACATCAATTAGTTGCAATCAACCTTAATCCAATGGTCAAAACAAACACACGTG
>JBAMHZ010324666.1:0-12849 GCA_037177395.1 Alpinia galanga
GGCTGCTCAGTTACACTTCCCGAACTAACTGTTCAGGTACACCTCCAAACCGGCTGCTCAGTTATACTTACCGAACTAGCCGTTCGGGTATGCCCCCAAACTGACTGTTCAGTCACACTTCCCGAACTAGCCGTTCATGTACACCGCCTGAACCGGTTGCTCGGCCATATTTCCCCACTAGCTGTTCGAATACGCCCCCGAACAGGCTACTCAGCAATACTTTTTGAACCCTTCATTTGATCATACTCCCAAATTGGCTGTTCGGCTATATTTCACTAAGTCCGTCTATCGGCTGCATTCGTCCTATATCACATAGCTGCTCGAATGGGCAATCACGTTGAGGAGCAGTTATTTAGCAATATTCTAAGTCACTCACTCGGTAAGTACTTTGAGTCTCCCCTCTCTTAGTGACACGAAGGTCTGACATATGGGGATCGAACTGCGGAAAGAATCTTCTCTGACGACTGTTACGTTTATTTTTCGACGGCTCGCGTTCGTTATTAGCCCAGGATACGTGGCACGTCATGTGGAAATTCCTTGCAAATTCTGTCCCCTAACATACATGTATGATCTATTATCATGAGGGCGAGAGGGGAATCATTCTATCAGAAACTTCGTCTATATAAAAGGCAAAGGTACAACCGCCCAAAAAAAAGAATGTTTTTATACTCTCATACGCTCTTTTTCCTTCTCCACTCTCATTCATTGTCTTCATCTTCTTCTCTATCTAACTTAAGCCTGGAGGGTCATAGCCGGGAACTCTGACGACGGTTATTTGACGTGTGTTAACCTTGATAGAGATTTACTGATGTGACTTGGAGAATCAATCCTTCCACTTCCATCGAGTAAGAAGGAGCACATATAAACCGCATAAGTAATAAAGGATGATAAATTACGAGGACTTCACCTCTAACATAATAATCATTTTGCAAGCCTCCAGGGCTTGCTCGGACGGCTAGCACAGCCGTGTTAAAGTTTGAAAAGGTAAGGAATCGATTCCTGGATTTCACCGCCAGACTACCGATGACTCTGTATTTCTGTGCTAGCTGCCCTGAGTTCCTAATTTATTCTCGTCCACACATAGGAGCAACAGTAAGAAATCGTTAATATATAGCGGTTCCACGTTTTTCATGAAAATGATTAGTCCCTGCGACTTTCATGCAACAAAAGGACGCAACTTCAGGAAACATCGATCCTAATCGCTATTACGATCACGATTAACTTTTTTTGATAATTCTTCAATTTTCACCCGTAAAAACTTCAACCGGAGATTAACAATTTATCACTGTAGCGAATTAGAATTCTCGGCAAAACAGATTTTATCTTCAAATTATCTTCCTCTGTTCCATATAACGTTATGTATATTTTTGCTAAAATGAGCCGCACGTGCAAAAGCCTAAAGGTATATAAATATTTAATCAGTATATCTTTTTCGAGTGATCAAAATTATACTTAACCATTGTGATAATATTTGTAAAAAGGTTAGTTAAATGCATTTAAAGGGATGGCCCATTTAGTCCTTTCAATTTCCATATTTTTTTATGGGTCATGTTGGTGTTGTAGGCTTGTAGTTAGCTATAGACTAATGATTATGTTTCCTGTCTTTAAGCGAAACACAGTTCAAATAACAAGGCCGGGAAAAAAACTTTTAGAAGAGTAAAATTATAATTATCATTTTATATTTATTAATTTATCCAAACACAATGCAGCTAGTAATTTTCAAGAATTTTAAGTGGACTAATTAAATCAAATTAATCGAGTGTATATTTGATTAGAATTGTCATTCTTTCTTTCTCAGATTTGTGTATTTATTTAATTTGTGTGTTCATCAGCTTATTAGGTGACGGGGAGATTTGGGCCTCATTGTGGGCTGAAGTACAAATCCGACCCAACCATATCGTATCGGATTGGATATTTCGAAATTTCGGATCTATTTCGGCCCGCTTGGTGGCTGTCTTGGTGCGTGCAGTGCGATAGGCGATCCTATGCTAACCGCTAACCTTTCCGTTCGTGCGAGGTTTTGCTCTCCGGGGCCTCGCGCGCCAGTGACACTCGTCGGGGTAGGTTTTGCTATTGGAACTCTTCCTACGGAAGGTTTCCAATGAAATGCGATGGGTTTCTCGTTCGGAGATCCATCCCCTTAGCTGCATGCGTCGCGTCGAACCCTGGCCCGTGAGCAGCGCGCTATTGTTGAATACTATGATGAAAACAGGGACATCAGAGAGTGGTAAAGAGGGAGCTAGAGATCCATAAATTGGGGTTCGCAGAATATCGCGTCTCAACTTGCTAAAAGGGGATGTAGGCAAGTATCAGGTGCTATTGTTTGAACTGTCGATTCATTCTAATGTTTAGGGTTTAACTCAATTTGCCTTTTGAACATAATTGTCTAGGAAATTGTTATATTTCATCATAACCTATTGGGCTGATCAGGTTTTGTGAGAATTCCTCGAGTCGCTCTGAGTTGTCTCGAAGTAACCATGCACAAGTCAATTCAACTCAAGTCTGGAGGATGAACAGGCTTAATTAGCTAGGAGAAAAAGAAAAATTAGTTCGAACTTCAATTATGAAGTAGACGTCAAGTATTCTTAGGTTTTGTAACTTATGACCCTTACTTTTTTCCATCTTAGACATTTTTGGATGTAGACATATTCTCAAAGCTATTTTCTTTAAGATTTTGAGGATTAAGTAAATAAGATTTTTATTTTGCATCATGCATGGGTGCTTAACTTTTTGCCATCCGTCAAGCTTTAAATTTGTCCTTAGAACATTTGGAGATTTTTCAATAGTAAACAACCATTTGCTTACACCAATAATTTTCCTTAAAGGAAGATGACTAGTTTCCATGTTTAATTGGAGTGCAATGTTGTCATTTCTTCTATCAGATGATATCCTTGTGAGTATCATTCATGTAGCAATAGGGATGCCAAGGTTAGATGTAGGATCCAAGATCTTTGAGGGTTGTAGTGGGACAACAGAGCCCTGATGAGTGATTGTAATTGACTCATATTGTGATGTATTGAGTTTCTGACGTCATTCGTTTTTTACCCCTAATCATTGTCAAATGACTATTGTATCTTGGCAGCTCTACTTTGTTTTTATGTAAACTTTGTGTTAACGATGCTGTATTCGTTACCAAGAAATGTTGCACGTTATTTAATCTACATTTGCTTCTAAATCCTAGGTATTAATGTTTCATTCCAGTTATTGCTTCTCTTGATATTTTTGAATGCTTTATTGTTTCAGATATCTTGAAGTTGTCGGTCAAATAGTTACACGTGTTCCTGCACAATTATGGTTGATATTTTCCATCAGATGTTCGTGTAGGGTCAGTTGCTGCGAGATGCATTGCTGGGTTTTTTTAGTTCCTAAAGAATTTATTGTAATTTTTCATCACGAATAGGTTTCTCATTTTCTTATCCAGCTCTTGTTTGGTTGCGCACAAATCTAGTTTCCTTAGAGATTCTATATTACTCTTATACACATGCAACAATGCTTGGGCCCAAAAGTTAGGGCCATTTTCCTGTCTCATCTGCTACGTCGGTGAATTGTTTACATTAGTTGTGGTCTGTAGTTTTACTGCTGGAGCTTGATTGTAGACTCAAAAAACCATTTGCTCCTCAAGAAATTTAAATAAAGTACGATAGTCTTAAAATTTGTGAATTTGTTTTCCAATAAATTTTCCCATTATACTTTGTCACGATGTTCTGTTACTAAAAATATTTTCAGCGGGTTTTATGTCCAAGTTTTCTCTTATTTTCCTTTGATATATGAAACAGATGGATGATATGAGACTTCAATTTCGAGTTGTATATTGGTAGACACAATCAAACTACATCTGCGCCGCTATGAATTTGAGCTGTACGTTCCCTCCTCCAAGTCTCTTGATGTTCACCAAGTTACTATATTGCAGAATTGTTTTTATCATTACATGGTATATTCTTGTATTAGTTTCCATCTCAAGCCCAAAACATGTCTGGTTGATGAGAACAATGTCAGTCGATGAAGTGGCAAAGCTGTAAACTTCGACTGCAATAAATGGTATGTTGGATCACAGGAATTGCTACTACTAATCTATTCTACAAGTAAGCTATTTCGTTGTTAGTTCACCAACAATCAAGTTGCGCATTTGGCTGGCCTGGAATACAATGCTGCTACCTGTATTCTTCATTTTAAGTTACCGATGGAATTCAAAGTTGCAGCTTCCAAAATATACCATTGAAGCAGCATGTGAAGGTAACCACCACCTGTTACCAAGCTGGATTGCCACTGAGTCCACTTGTGATAGATTTTTTTTTAAAAAAGAAAAGGTTAGAGGAAATGGAATTCTATTCAACTCTACGTTTGTTGGTTTTATTGAAATGCGTTTATGTGAGCATTGTTTATTTACAGTAGATGTTTTGCAAATGAGTTTCAATTTTTTCTTTTAAGAAAGGAGTTTGCATGGATTATGAGTACCACGTAATTTTCATATTAGAGATAATAGTAGATACAATAAAATGAGTTTCTACTTGAACTATTTTTCATGACCCTCGATGTACTTGTAAACGGAGAAAAAAACACTTCAATCACTTCAAACGTCATTCTATTAACCAGTGCCCCTCATCAATCCGTTTATAATAAAATGCTGTTCAATCTTCATATTTTATAGCAATGATTGATTATATTTTTTAAAAAAGATTCTATTATCCTATGTACATGATCTATCTGTTTGTTTCTTTCCCACTATTCATGTTATCGCTTATAAAAAATAGTCCCAATAACAAACATCCTTCAAAATAACAATTTCTTTTAGTGCCGATGTAGACACATGCATGAATGTTGAATTTCACTGTAACCCACCAAGAAACCTTTCTTTTCTTTTATATTATCCAAATGGCCAAGCCTATTAAAATCTTAGATCTTCAATTTTCCATCTGCATGCATCAATGAATAGCTAATGGGAAAATTACAGCCTACGCTTTTGGTTACCATTTTATTTTATCAAGGTGTGGGTGTTTTGTATCACTTTACCTCTATAGGATCTACCATCCCATTAATTTCCATTTCACCCTGCTCTCTCTTTCATTGACGCTGCAGGGATCCTGCCATATATTATTTTGTCTTAACTTTTAATTAGTTACAGGTTTACCAATCTGTTTTCTGCTGAATTAATTCACTTAACTCCATTTTTCTCAAATCCGAACGTCTACCCTGGATGGGCATACACTTGTTATGACGCCTCTTATCTATTTTAGTTAGTTATTTACCTACTCTGCTACTCTATTATCATCTTCTTGTTTTTTTCTTCTGCATTTTTATCCATCTAATCTCCTTTTCTAATAGTTCCAAGTGAATATGTTATCGCCCTGGCTTTCAGAGACGGAGATGCATTTGGACAAGCTCAGCTCAACAGGGAATCTGCCAACAAATATCCAAGCAACTTCTCTCAGATGTGAGTTCGTTCTACTGCATTAGGTCACAATCTATAAAATTTTTAGGTCAAAAAAGATTCTTAATCTATTCTTTAACTTAATTTGCAAATTGGAAGAGCCTTTAGGATTATCTCGTCATAAAAATATTTATTAAGAAAAATCTAGATATATAATGTATACCATATCTTTATACAGTTCTGCTCATATGAGCGAAGAATGCCTATAAATATTTTTTTCTCCCTTTATCTGAGAGGAAAATGCTGGTTAGACTTGATATATTATATGGAATTGAATGTTGGACTACGACTTGAGTACATGAGTAGAATATGAGAGTTGCATAGATAAGAATATTAAGATGGATGTGTAAGCATACGAGGATGTACAAAATAAGAAATAAAAATATTAGAGAGAAAGTTAAAATTTCATCTACTGAGGAAAAATTTTGAGAGACACATTTAATATGATACGGATATATTTTTAGACGACCAATAAATATTCAAGTTAGGCGATGTAAAATTATGACAAATATATATATTAAACGTAGATAAGGAAGATCAAAAAAGACTTGGTTAGAAATAATAAAATAAGATAAAATTTATTTAAGTATAGATGATAATATAGTAAGGGATAAAGTTTAATAACATAGAAAAATTTATATAGTTGATCCTATTTAATAGGATAAAATTTAATTGTTATTGCTAGTGGTTATATGCTTGATAATTGGGCACAAGATGGCATGCAATTGTCACTATTGTGATGAATCAATGCAGCATAGTTTTCTGGGCCATGGTTGGCTTGCCTCAGCTCTTTTAGATCCATGGCATAACTTGACAAAGCTTTAGTCAGATTAGGAAAAAAAAAACCTAAACAAATAGTTTTTGTTCCAATCTCGCAAGATAAAATTGTGTCTGTTATTGCCTGGTCAGAATACAACATACTTCTGAATTATAATACTTTTGACCTTTGATATTTTTTTGTTGTTTTAGAGTGATGTTGACTTTCAACTTTTATCTTGCACTATGATGTGCTAGAGGGACCATCTACATTTGTAGTATTTGAGATGTTAAAATATGGGAGAGCAATTAGCTGAATTAGCTGAACAGTAAGAAAAATAAAAAAAAGGGACAGTTCAGTACACACGAATTTTTTGCCACGTGAGGTAGCAGAGAAGGATTTATTATACGTAATTTTATTCTGTTTTTTTTATAAGAGATTGTTTATAGGATTTGAACCCGTAATCTCTGGGTTACAAAGTAGCAATTAACTGAACAACAAAAGAAAAAAAAATCTTTTTTTTAAAAAAAAACTAAAATTTAAAAATATAAGTGATATAGTTTTAGTCGGCATGCATGGTCTGCAATAATATAAGTACAAATTAGCCCTATCTGCATCTTCAAGTTTCAGCAAAGCATACTGTTTCACTCAGCTTGCAAAATTATCTGCTCAGTGTAATTATTGAATTATGATTCAATTAATTGTTCTAGGCACTTGGTCCATATGCCACTGATGACCAGCTGTGCGACGCCATGCATGACACCTTGCTCCACTCTGCTCCGGAAGCCACAACACAGAATGATATCCAATTTGTCTCTGCAAGAGGCACAATCTCAAGTCCCAGAACAGCTCAAGATCTGCCTCGCTCTGACTTCTGAGACCCAACAAATGATTTTATATTCCCTTTTTTGTGAGACACTACACGCAATGAATTTTCATACGCAGTTGATGGCATTTAAATAACACACTTAATACTCTACAATTAGTATTATTATTATTATTATTATTATGATTCTGTAAGCAACTTCAATTTGAAATGCAAGTTATATACCTTTTAAAAATTTGCCTGTCATGATCACGAGACGAATCTGCTTGTTTTATATGCGATTGTAGAGGTGATGGTTAATCATCTCCAAGACAGGATAAAACGGTAATGGAATGTGGCCCCTTTATGTCGGCTCTGATTGCGAGAAAGATGAACCACTAATGGAGATTGTACTCCTTGGTCTGTTGAAGCATTGGATCTAATCCCAATCTTCAGGGATGTTGACTGACTGCGACTCTAATCACTGCAGCTTTAATAGGATAATGGGAGCTAATCGTGCATGCACTATTTATTACACTTATATAATCACCTGTGTTATTTTAATCCCAGAAGAATCTAATCATAGGATTAAGTAAAGGGCTGAGGCAACGAAGGTTTGCCGCGTCGTTATAATTATATTTTATGCCCCGTTGCATGCAGATGACTAAAGGCAGAGACAGCTACAGGAGAGGTGAAGCAACGCTCCAAGAGGAGGGAGGGGTTGAATTTGGAAGGAGGAAGATAAAAACGAAACGAGAATCTGAGGGCCAATTCGAGCACTGAATTCAAATCGTGGATGGTGTGGTAGCTCGAGGGATGTGGCCAAAACATTGAACTTTGGGCAAGTTTTTATCCAGGGAGAAGGCATCTGCAAGCTTGCAACGTCAAGTAAAAGAGAAGAGAAGAAAGAAAAAAGAAAAACAACAACAACAACAAGATGAAAGGAGCTGTCCACTGCCCCCATTTGTGGATTGGGTGCACTGATTTAGCTTAAAGTATACAACGGTGGTGATTCCCAGTGGGACCTCCAAAACATTCTCTCAATCATCTCCCCATACTTGTTGATTAATGATTAAATGAGTTTAGGTTTGGACTCGAAATCCTCTCACCGAACAATTTCACATCAGTGCCAATGAACAATGATGTGAGATTTCACAGATAATGCAAAATATTGAATGTGTGCTGCACAAAAAAACATAAAAAATGCAGATACTGATTTCATCTGCTTTTTTCCATTCCTGCAAGTTGGTCACTGGACAGCAGACAGATCCAGCACATCTCACAAGGAAAAAAAAAAGGCAAGATCACACCTGTTTCATGTTGATCCTAGGAAATGGTTTCACAGAGATGATAACATTCTTAAAGACGTAATATGTGGCTCTCTCCTCAGTGGCTCCAAGCCAGCATAATTCTGTCTCTGCCATGGGTGGGTGGGAATAGAGATGCCCCAGAAAGAGGCAGCTTGTGCCATTATCTTCTCACTAACATAAACCAGGGCATCTTGATCAGACTGCTGGTGGAACTCACCACTCAACATAAATGAGTACTTTGAGAAAAATGCACCAGAAAATTAGTGGTCCCTAAAGTCATCCTATTCCTTGCGAAAACAATAGGTTTAGCTGGACGATAAGCATACACATCCAATTCCATACTTCGCGATCGATCTCATGAGCATTATGCTTTCTCCTTTTTCTGTCCCTTTATCTTGTTGGATTTCTTGGGTTTTCTTTTTTCTGTCAATGGATTGCGGATGAGCTGATAGCAGGCAACATTCGTTGTGTTGGAGAGGAGGATATTTCGGGAAGAAAGATGCACACAGATATGGTTGCATTAGCGTTTTCAGCAATCAAGTAGACTAAATAAAAAAATATATATATGTATGAAATGGATCTTCTACACAATAGAATAACAAGTGCCATTATATTTTCTTGAGTTTTCTAGTTCAACTAGTGAATTGAACTTCTCATCTTTCATGGTTTGTACATAACAAATGCTGGTTTCAGAAGACACTTGGTATCAGTAATTACTTTCTTTCTTCCGGCTTCCGGCACAATTTCCGCAGGCTCCTGATGAGAAGTTTGGCCATCAACCTATACGAAATTTTTTACGAGATGGATATCGATCATCTTTCATCACAGACTGATACGAGCGAACTGCTTCGAACTTACCAGATCTGTTGTTCCCTATACTTGCACTGGGAGCTCCTCCAGCATTGGCTGGTGAACTGCTATTACGTGCAGCTGCTGATTTGTTCAACTGCACCAAGGGAGATCCATATGTACAATAGTTCGTCGCCTGGAATATACAGACAGACAGACACATTGGTTCATCTTCGAGCGATAGCCAAGCTGACCGATAATTTCAGAGTTTAGTTAAGCTACAGACCTGAGGTGGTGGCATCATATGCATGCTAAGATATCTGGCATACGATTCAGGAAGATGAATATTCTGCATCTGGTTGGGAAAGTTCACTGCACCCAAGGCTGGGGAGGGAAATATTGAGGTCTGGTTTGCGCTGGAAGCTGGGTGTACTGTTTGATTGACTAATGGAACTCTTGGCAATTGGACTGCAGTAGGAAGCGTCGGCATGGGAGCGTGACCCATTCCCATTCCCATTCCCATTCCGATGCCTGAAATGTATTGTTGAACACCGGGAAACATCATCGATGTCATGCCACTCCCCATCCACACCATCTGATACATGGCTAATGCTAGATTGGCACCAATTGAAAGTAATTAATAACGCGGAACAAAGCATGCAAAAAGATATCGAACCTGAACTTGCAGTTGAAGTGACTTCAGGTATTCGATCGCTTCGTCTAGCATCGAAGCTTTGTCTGTCTGAAATTATGAATTATAACGGTGAAGAAGCTAAGTCATGAAATATATTGGAAACACCAGTGATCTTGTCCCAATCTATTTGATATGCTGGAAAAGATAATTCAGACTAGCTAGTACTATGCATGCGTCTTCATAACTTTAAGGTGAATGGAGGAGAAGTGGATATTCACCTTATTGCAATTAGGTATGAGATCCTGCAGGGCTTTCATTTTTTCATTAATCCTGTCTCTTCTTCTCTACACAATTCAACAACTTTAAAAGGACATAAATATGAATCAGCATGCTCGAGCAAAGCATCTTACCCTCTCTGACAGATTGTGGACTTCTGCAGCACGACTTCTGCGTTTGGCTATCGGTCTTTGAGTTGGCTTCTTTTCCTCAATCGATTCATACTCAGCGTCCTGCAAGTTTTACAAGCTTCAACAAACATCCAACTTCATTAAACTATAAAATTTAAATAAAAAAAAAACAATCAAAAGAACTGCAGCTATTTCCCTTATTAATATAAGTTACCTCACTTTGACAAGCACAATCTTCCACCTCCCTTGCCTTCCTCTTGTGGCTTTGGTTACTCACGTTTTTCTGTGCTCTTCCAAAACTACAGCCAGAACCACCTGATGATGATGTTAGAGCAGCCTCATGCGGCTTCGAGTGAAGTCTATCTGATAACAACCTCATTCCAGTGTCCTCTTTAAGTCCTGCCACAATGCCAACTCCATCATTGCTTAAAGTATTCCTCGGATCGGTCTGGGCTTGAACTTGATTGCTTCCGCAGTTGCTTGATCCAACCGTCATCATCGAGGACTCGCCTGCTTTGAAGTTGCTTCCTGATCCTTTGTGCTCTAATTGACAGCTTGAGGATCCTATATCGGCCTTCATCTTCGACAATTGTTGAAAGTTTGGAAGGCTTGCGTTATCTAAGCAAGAAGACTGAGGCGTAGAGCCCAAACAAAGTGACCTCGGAGGGGGCATGGCATGTTCTTGAGAGCTGGGGGTGGGCTGCTTAGCATCAGATGCTGCAAAATCATTGTTGCTGTCATTGGTGGAACCGAATTTCAGGAACCTGTGTTCCTCCTCAATCAAGTCCTTGCTTATTTTATCTGTTTCAGCAGTCGTCACAATTTCAGGGAAGAACTCGGAGCAGAATTCCTTTTCGAACGGGTCGTCAAAGGGGTACTGGAACCATGACGCAGATTCAGGTTCTTGGATCAAGTTGCTGGAGTTGCCGAGGGACTGCTCATGTTTCTGAGGCTGTTTGAATTCATTGTAGGCCTGGGTTCTTCGGTGTGTTTGGCTGTGCATGATAACATGCCCATTTCTCCACAGCAACTCGACAAGCTCATTCTCCGGCCTGCAACAATGGAAGAACATCAGACTGAAAATCCATGGACGAAAACCTGAATTTGACAATTAGGGTAGGGAATTGAGAGAGGAGAGTCTTACCCCATTGGTTTCTTTTGACTTGACATGGGAAGAAGATCTTGGAAATAACCAGAGTCATCTTCCATGGTCCAATCAGGAACATATTGGTTCATTGCTTGCCTATTAACTTCTCCACTGAACTGAAAACCAATAACCAAAACAAATGAAGAGCACCAAAATGATTAGGGTTCCAAAGAGGCCATAGCTCAAGTTTCTTTAACCTAAAATCGAACAGGCAAAAAGGGGAAAATCACAAATCTCCTGAATGGCCAAAGTATACCGCAAAAAATAAAATTAATCAACAGGTATGAGAAACCAAAGTTGTCAATTAGCATAAAGAGAAGCAAAAGATCCTAAATTTTTGCTCGAGAAAGCATGGAACAAAAGCAAATGATTGCAGTGAAATCCAATAGCACTGTGAATTAAGAAATGAAAACATTCAATCCTAGAAGAGCTCGTGTCCCAAGTTAGAACTAGAACGACAACAGGAAGGAATTGGCAACATCAAGAAAACCTAGTAGACCATCAAAAGTCAAACTTCAACATTTTATAACAGAAAAATAAAAAACAAGGAAGTTGAAGAAGCAGCAACTCTAATTTTTCTTTTCCAAGTACCAAGACATGCCGCCGAAGCCACGTGAGACAGCTCGACGGATCAAAATCTATAAACTAGGAAGGAATCGACAATTATCAGGAGAGGCAACAAGAAAAGGAAAAAGGCTTTTGAAGAAAAATCTGAATAACAACCATGGCAAAGGAGGAGAAAGAAACCAACCTTGATATGGATTCTTCACCAAGCTTTAAATTAAAGGCTGGATTATGCTTGTGAATGGAACAGAATTTGCTCTTCTTCACCAACTTGGGGTCATGAGGATTGAGGAAGAGGAGCTGAAAGAGGGTGTGTCACATATTTGACTCTCCCTTGTTAAATTTTAACCACGGCCGGATTCGGAAATTGACAAAGAAGAGAACGCATGACATCGTTATCAATCACAATATGCCATTTATGATGCTACCTGCTTTTTTTTTACGTATTATCTTCTCTTGTTATAAAATCTCTGGCTATATATGTACTTTTTGTCCTTGCTTGGTATCTCAAATGCAGCGCTTCGACTCAAACTCCAATCGCCCAAATCCAACATGAGTATAAAATCTGCATAGTTTCAATCTATCGAATCTAAGAATCTTATTTCAGTCATGTTACTTGAATAGATTAATCACTCGTGTCTTATTTTTCATTTTTAATGTCGTTAGATAAACAACGTACGTTATTCTTAAACTGGCATGCTTGTTGTCTTTTACGGATGAAGAATTGCTAGTTAAAAAGCTCATTGAATTCAACAAACAGAAAAAACTGATCGTGTTGAAATTATAAAAAAAATATGTTTTAGAAAGAAATAGATTGGAAAAATTTACTGGGCAGGCAAGTTAGTGTCTGAGTGCAGACGCAGATTTGTTGGATTGGATCATTAAATTGAGGACAGTTGCAGAACCCTCTCATCTATGTTCGTATTATTCTCCCACGGGATGGGCGGTTGGTTAGAGCAGTGTGAGTTGCTCCAAGATGGCAGGGGTCAAGACCGGAGGAGGTCTAAA